>JAHHZJ010000790.1:0-41930 GCA_021437245.1 Aegilops speltoides
CCACTCTGGAATACTTTGGTACCTTCTGCTAAGCTTATTGCTAAGCATCGTCGGTCTGGTACCTGACATTGCATACATGATAGAGCCTATGGCTGAAGCATAGGGAACATTTTCATTTTCTCTCTATCTTCTGCTGTGGTGGGCATTGAGTTTGACTCAACCGCACCTTGTAGCACGAGGCAAGAATCCTTTCTTTGCACTGATCCATTTGAACTTTTCAAAATTTTGTCAAGGTATGTGCTTTGTGAAAGTCCTATTAAGCGTCTTGATCTATCTCTATAGATTTTGATGCCCAATATGTAACAACTTCACGAGGTCTTTCATTGAAAAACTTTTATTCAAGTATCCTTTATGCTATCCGAAATTCTATATCATTTCCAATTAATAATATGTCATCAACATATAAAACTAGAAATGCTCTGAGCTCCCACTCACTTTCTTGTAAATCTGAGCTTCTCCAAAAGTGCGTATAAAACCATATCTTTGATCACACTATCAGCGTTTATTCTAACTCGAGATGCTTGCAGTCCATAAATGGAGCAGCTGGAGCTTGCACACTTTATCGACACCTTTTGGATCAACAAAACCTTCCGGCTGCATCATATACAACTCTTCTTCTAGAAATCCATTCAAGAATGCAGTCTTGACATCCATTTGCCAAATTTCATAATCATGAAATGCAGCAATAGCCAACATGATTGGACAGACTTAAGCATTGCTACGGGTGAGAAAGTCTCATCGTAGTCAACCCCTTGAACTTGTCGAAAACCTTTCTCAACAAGTCGAGCTTTATAAACGATAACATTACCATCAGCGTCGGTCTTCTTCTTAAAGATCCATTTATTCTCAATGGCTTGCCGATCATCGAACAAGTCAACCAAAATCCATAGTTTGTTTTCATACATGGATCCCATCTCGATTTCATGGCCTCTAGCCATTTTGCGGAATCTGGGCTCATCATCGCTTCCTCATAGTTCATTAGGTTCATCATGGTCAAGTAACATGACTTCCGAATAGGATTACCGTACCACTCAGTGCGGATCTTACTCTGGTAGACCTCGAGGCTCAGCGAGAAACTTGTTACGGCGTTTCATGATCAATATCATTAGCTTCCTCACTAATTGGTGTAGTTGTCACGGGAACCGGTTCTCGTGATGAACTACCTTCAATAATGGAGTAGATCTGATTATCTCATCAAGTTCTACTTTCCTCCCTCACTTCTTTGAGAGAAACTCCTTCTCTAGAAAGGATAAATTCTTAGCAACGAATGTCTTGCCTTCGGATCTGTGATAGAATGTGTACCCAACAGTCTCTATTGGGTATCCTATGAAGACACATTTCTCCGATTTGGGTTCGAGCTTATCTGTTTGAAGTTTCTTCACATATGCATCGCAGCCCCAAACTTTAAGCGACAACTTTGGTTTCTTGCCAAACCACAGTTCATAAGGCGTCGTCTCAGCGGTTTTGATGGTGCCCTATTTAGCGTGAATCGGCGTCTCTAAAGCATAACCCCAAAGCGATAGCGGTAAATCGGTAAGAGACATCATAGATCGCACCATATCAAGTAAAAATCACGATTCTGACGTTCGGACACACCATTTCGTTGTGGTGTTCCAGGTGGCGTGAGTTGCGAAACTATTCCTCATTGTTTCAAATGTAAACCAAACTCGTAACTCAAATATTCTCCTACACGATCAGATCGTAGAAACTTTATTTTCTTGTTAAATTGATTTTCTACTTCACTCTGAAATTCTTTGAACTTTTCAAATGTTTCAGAGTTGTGCTTCATTAAGTAGATATACTAATATCTGCTCAAATCATCTGTGAAGGTGAGAAAATAACGATATCCGCCACGAGCCTCAACATTCATTGGACCACATACATCTGTATGTATGATTTCCAATAAATCTGTTGCTCTCTCCATAGTTCCGGAGAAAGGTGTTTTAGTCATCTTGCCCATGAGGCACGCGGTTACATAAGTACCAAGTGATTCATAATCAAGTGATTCAGAAGTCCATCGGTATGTAGTTTCTTCATGCATTTTACACGATTTGACCTAGCGGCGGTGCCACAAATAAGTTGCACTATTGTTGGGAATGTAGTAATTTCAAAAAATTCTCTGCGCACCGAATGATCATGGTGATGGTATTGCACGAGAGGGAGAGTGTATGTCCACGTACCCTCGTGAACCGTGGCGAGCGTTAGCACAACTACGGTTGATGTAGTAAATGCGTCTTCATGATCCGACCGATCAAGCACGAGCGTCACGGAGCCTCCGAGTTCAGTACCGTTCAGATCGATGGCGTCCCTCGAACTCGATCAGCAGAGTGTCGAGGAGAGTTCGTCGGCCTGACGGCGTGGTGGCGATCTTGATGTTCTACTGCGCGGGGGCCGCCTAAGCTTGACGATATGACCGAGGTGGAATATGGTGGAAGGGCACCGCACACGGCTAAGAGCGATCCGTAGATCAACTTGTGTGTCTATGGGGTGCCCCCTGCCCCGTATATAAAGCGCGCAAGGAAGTGCGGCCGGCCCTAGGGAGGCTTGGAGGAGTCCTCTCCCAGGGAGTAGGACTCCCCTAGTTGGATTAGGGTGGGGGAGGGAAAGAGGGAAGGCGCGCCCCCTCTCCTGTCCTATTCGGACTAGGGGGGAGGCGTCCGGCCTGCCTGGCAGCGGCCTTCCTCTTCTCCCTCATGGCCCACTAAGGCCCATTAACCCCGGGAGGTTCAGTAACCCCGGTGTTCGGTAAAATCCCGTTTTCACTGGAACCATTCGAAGTCAAAGATATGCTTCCAATATATCAATCTTTATGTCTCGACCATTTGAGACTCCTCGTCATGTCGTGATCACATCCGGGACTCGAAGAAACCGGTACATCAAAACTTATAAACTCATAATAAAAGCTGTCATCGAAACATTAAGCGTGCGGACCCTACGGGTTCGAGAACTATGTAGACATGACCTAGAACCATTCTCGGTCAATAACCAATAGAGGACCTAGATGCCCACATTGGTTCCTACATATTCTCTGAAGATCTTTATCGGTCAAACCGCATAACAACATACTTTGTTCCTTTGTCATCGGTATGTTACTTGCCCAAGATTTGATCGTCGGTATCAATAACTAGTTCAATCTCGTTACCGGCAAGTCTCTTTACTCGTTCCGTGTCGTCATCTCATAACTAACTCATTAGTTACATGCTTGCAAGGCTTAGGTGATGAGTATTACCGAGAGGGCCAGAGATACCTCTCCGACAATCGGAGTGACAAATCCTAATCTCGAATTATGCCAACCCAACATGTACCTTGGAAACACACTGTAGAGCACCTTTATAATCACCGAGATTACGTTGTGGCGTTTGGTTGCACACAAAGTGTTCTTCGGTAAGCAGGGAGTTGCACAATCTCATAGTTGCGAGGAACTTTGTATAAGTCATGAAGAAAGCAATAGCGGTATACTAAGCGATCAAGTGCTAGGCTAACGAGAATGGGTCATGTCAATCACATCATTAAGCCTAATAATGTGATCCCACTAATCAAATGACAGCACATGTCTATAGTCGGGAAACATAACCATCTTTGATTAATGAGCTAGTCAAGTAGAGGCATACTAGTGACTATAGTTTTGTCTATGTATTCACACATGTATCATGTTTCGGTTAATACAATTCTAGCATGAATAATAAACATTTATCATGATATGAGGAAATAAATAATAACTTTATTATTGCCTCTAGGGCATATTTCCTTGAGTCTCCACATGCACGAGTCAATAATCTAGATTACATAGTAATGATTCTAACACCCATGGAGTCTTGGTGCTGATCATGTTTTGCTTTCGTGAGAGGCTTAGTCAGCCAGTGCGCAACATTCAGATCTGTATGTATCTTGCAAATCTCTATGTCTCCAACTTGGACTTGGTCGAATGGAATTAGGCGTCTCTTGATGTGCTTGGTCCTCTTGTGAAATCTGGATTCCTTTGCCAAAGCAATTGCACGATATTGTCATAGAAGATCTTGATTGGTCCCGATGCACTAGGTATGACACCTAGATGGAAATGAACTCCTTCATCAAGACTCCATTTCTTTGCCGAAGGAGCTATGTACTCCGCTTCACATGTAGATCCATACGGCGATTTGTTTAGAACTGCACCAACTTACAGCTCCACCGTTTATTATAAACACGTATCCGGTTTGCGATTTAGAGTCGTCCGGATCGGTGTCAAACTTACATCGGCGTTACCATTTCGACTAGCTCTTTGTCACCTCCATATCGAGAAACATATCCTTAGTCCTTTTCGGTATTTGGGATGTTCTTGACCGCTGTCGATGATCGACTCTGGATTACTTTGGTACCTTCTGCCAAGCTTATTGCTAAGCATACATTAGGTGCAGTACACAACATTGCATACATGATAGAGCCTATGGCTGAAGCATAGGAACATTTTCATTTTCTCTCTATCTTCTCTTGTGGTGGGGCATTGAGTTTGACTCAACTTCACACCTTGTATACGAGCAAGAATCCTTTCTTTGCACGATCCATTTGAACTTTTCAAAATCTTGTCAAGGTATGTGCTTTGTGGAAGTCCTATTAAGCGTCTTCATCTATCTCTATAGATTTTGATGCCCAATATGTAAGCAACTTCACGAGGTCTTTCATTGAAAACTTTTATTCAAGTATCCTTTATGCTATCGAGAAATTCTATATCATTTCCAATTAATAATATGTCATCAACACATAAAACTAGAAATGCTCTGAGCTCCCACTCACTTTCTTGTAAATCTGAGGCTTCTCCAAATATGCATATAAAACCATATGCTTTGATCACACTATCAAAGCGTTTATTCAACTCGAGATGCTTGCAGTCCATAAATGGAGCAATGGAGCTTGCACACTTTATCGACACCTTTTGGATCAACAAAACCTTCGGCTGCATCATATACAACTCTTCTTCTAGAAATCCATTCAAGAATGCAGTCTTGACATACATTTGCCAAATTTCATAATCATGAAATGCAGCAATAGCCAACATGATTGAGACAGACTTAAGCATCGCTATGGGTGAGAAAGTCTCATCGTAGTCAACCCCTTGAACTTGTGAAAACCTTTACGCAACAAGTCGAGCTTTATAAACGATAACATTACCATCGGTGCCGGTCTTCTTCTTAAAGATCCATTTATTCTCAATGGCTTGCCGATCATTGGGCAAGTCAACCAAAGTCCATACTTTGTTTTCATAGATGGATCCCATCTCAGATTTCATGGCCTCTAGCCATTTTGCGGAATCTGGGCTCATCATCGCTTCCTCATAGTTTGTAGGTTTATCATGGTCAAGTAACATGACTTCCAGAATAGGATTACCATACCACTCTAGTGCGGATCTTACTCTGGTAGACCTCGAGGCTCGTGAAACTTGTTACGAAGTTTCATGATCAATATCATTAGCTTCCTCACTAATTGGTGTAGTTGTCACGGAACCGGTTCTCGTGATGAACTACCTTCAATAAGGGAGTAGATCTGATTATAACATCAAGTTCTACTTTCCTCCCACTCACTTATTTGAGAGAAACTCCTTCTCTAGAAAGGATCCATTCTTAACAACGAATGTCTTGCCTTCGGATCTGTGATAGAAGGTGTACTTATGATCTCTTTTGGGTATCCTATGAAGACTCATTTCTCCGATTTGGGTTCGAGCTTATCTGGTTGAAGTTTCTTCACATAAGCATCGCAGCCCCAAACTTTAAGCGACAACTTTGGTTTCTTGCCAAACCACAGTTCATAAGGCGCCGTCTCAGCAGTTTTGATGGTGCCCTATTTAGCGTGAATCGGCCGTCTCTAAAGCATAACCCCAAAGCGATAGCGGTAAATCGGTAAGAGACATCATAGATCGCACCATATCAAGTAAAATCACGATTACTGACGTTCGGACACACCATTTCGTTGTGGTGTTCGGGTGGCATGAGTTGTGAAACTATTCCGCATTGTTTCAAATGTAAACCAAACTCGTAACTCAAATATTCTCCTCCACGATCAGATCGTAGAAACTTTATTTTCTTGTTACAATGATTTTCTACTTCACTCTAAAATTCTTTGAACTTTTCAAATGTTTCAGACTTGTGTTTCATTAAGTAGATATAACCATATCTTCTCAAATCATCTGTGAAGGTGAGAAAATAACGATATCTGCCACGAGCCTCAACATTTATTGGACCACATACATCTGTATGTATGATTCCAACAAATCTGTTGCTCTCTCCATAGTTCCAGAGAACGGTGTTTTAGTCATCTTGCCCATGAGGCACGGTTCGCAAGTACCAAGTGATTCTAGAAGTCCATCAGTATGGAGTTTCTTCATGCATTTTACACCGATATGACCTAAACGGCAGTGCCACAAATAAGTTGCACTATCATTATCAACTCTGCATCCTCAAGGAACGCATTAAAATTCAACGGAACAACAGCACGAGCCATCTATCTACAAACAAACATAGACAAGCAAGATACTATCAGGTACTAAGTTCATGATAAATTTAAGTTCAATTAATCATATTACTTAGAACTCCCACTTAGGCAGACATCTCTCTAGTCATCTAAGTGATCCGTGATCCAAATCAACTAAACCATAACCGATCATCACGTGAGATGGAGTAGTTTTCAATGGTGAACATCAACATCGGGGTTGGGTGCGACATATGCCAAGGATGGCTTATCATGGTGGAGGCGAGTAGAGCGTCGCGGTGCACAAAGCAGGATGGCTTGAACATGCACGGCGAATCTTACCGAGCCGGGGCTCTCCGGGAGATAACACCCCTCTGCTGCTGCTCTGTGGGGTCTCGCATAGTCACTATGGCGAAAAGGTTACAAGGGTGCTCCTAGAGCTGTATCGGGAGGCGGGGAGGGAGCTAGGCTGGCTCTCTCCTCCCTTGTCTATGTGTCTAACTCTATCAAGGCGAACCCTTTGCATGGGTGCCCAGGGGTTTATATAGGCCTACCCCGAAGTCTGATAATGTCTGACTGGGCGTGGCCCCACCGTCGATCTCTCAAGCCGCCGTCCTTCACTGCGACCAGGGGCCCGCCGATTGGTGGGTCCAGCAGACAAATCGATCTTGTCTGACACTCTGATGGCGAGGCTTGGTCATGGGGTCGTGGCGATAGTGCCGCCGTCTGTCAGGCGATCACTATCGCCACTCCCCATCCAATCTGGTTTATGGCTTGTGGGGCCCTGCCGGGGAGGCGGCCGACTCCATGGAGGCCGACTCCCTCAGGGCCGTCTTCTGGCGCTCTGCCGTCTCTGATTCACCCACTAACGGGTGGCCCGGTGATCTCTAGGCCATACAGGCCGGTGTCGTGGGCACAGTGCATCACGCACTGTGGCTGAGGTCAGGGGAGGCATGGCAATAGTGACGCGCCTCGCCAGAGATCTCCCGGCGATACGGCTCACTGTAGCCATGCCAACCCCTCGTGGCGAGAGGGATGGCCACGTCGAGGCCGTGCTCTGCATTGGTCTCCGTGAAGGTCGCGGGCCGACTCCATAGTCGGTAACCACGGAAATCATAAGCCGGAGTCGGCTTGCTTTAGAATCATCGTCTGGGACTCGGCTTCTCGAAGGTCGCCGGTGAGGCTCGGCCTCTCCGAAGGTCGCCGGTGGGACTCGGCGAGGCGTGGCCTGCCCGATGTCTTGAAAGATCACAGGTCGGGTCGGCCTACCGTGGCCCATTACTCAACGATAGTCCATGAAGCTGGTGAAACCCTGCGGCGCCGCCTTGTGAGGGCTTCAGCGGTTTCAATCTTCCGATGCGATTCGAGACTTCGGTACTGTTTCTTTAGGCGACTTCGCGAAGTCGGACTCGTTCGAGCGAGGGCGTTATTACGTAAATGTGGCGGGAAAAGCGGCGGCGTATCGGATCGCTTCCTGCCATCATTGAGGCGGTCCTATCGCGGCGCCCGTGGGGGCGATAGTACATCCACCCAGCAGCAGCAGGGACGATCCGCCCGAGTTGGGCCCGCCACCACCACGCCTCGGCTTCCAAGCGGATCCGCTGCGGCTACGGACGGTTGGCATCCCCGTTATTCTGCTGCGCGATAACCCGTGAAATAAATCGTGGCGTGGGGCCTCAGGCGCAGTTAATCCCATGTCCGCCCCCTCGGCTCCTCAGCCCGTAGGGCTATAAATAGGCAGGGAGGAGCGGGGCGGCACTGCACGCACACCCTCTCCCCCGCTCTCCTGCCCTCTCTTCTTCCTCCGCCGTGAGCCAAAGCATTCTTTCTCGTCGGCGATGAGCTCTTCCTCCGCCGCGCCCCCACCTCACGCTCCGGAGTGTGGGATGGCTCGGACGTGGAGGCGGAGCACATCGAGTTTCTCCGTCGGACCCGCCGCCTCCCCAGCGCAGACCTGGTGCAGGCTCGTCCCGCGCTGGCGGGAGAGATCCGGCCCGCGCCGGAGGAGGGCGAGCGGGTCGTCTTCCGCTCGCACCTAATGCGCGGGCTGGGGCTTCCGGCGAGCGGATTCTTCCGCTCGTTCCTGGAGTTCCACAAGCTTCAGCCGCACCACCTCACCCCGAACGCGGTGGTGCTGCTTTCCGCCCGCCACCTTTGTGCGAAGGCTACCTCAGCGTTCTCCCACTCTCGGGCTGTGGGGAGGTTCTTCTCTTGAGCTCGATACTTAGGCGCCCGGACACTTCGGCTCAGTCTGGCACCTACATCGCGGTCTGGCGCTCGGTGACCGACAACCCTTTCCCTCCCATCTCCTTGGTGAAGTCGGTGAAGATGTGGCGAAATCTTACTTCTCGTGAAGAACATCTCCACCCGGCCGGCGGAGGTCAATCTGCCGCCCTTGACCCGAGCCTCGGTGGCAGGCTTGCGGTTGGTCCCACCGGTCCAAGTCCTGTCCCCTCGAGCCGGCTCCGTGGCGCGACTCCGAGATTCTGCTGCGGTCGGAGGGCCTCGTCGCTCGATCTTGGCGCCTTCATGGCGCGCGAGTCCTCCCCTCGGGGCCAGCCTCACCTCATCTGTCCGGATGGCGGCCGCCATGATCCGGCAGCTGAGCACCAAGGAAATGCCCAGCGGAGGTGGCGAACTTGGTGAACCACGCCCGCGCCTTTGCGAGTTCACGGAGGCTGGCGGTTGGCAAACAAGCCGTACTCGCGCGACAACCCCCTCAATGGTAAGTCGCATCATACGTAGCTTAATCTTTTTGCAGCCGACTCCGGACTCTAATCGTTGTTGGTTTCTTTGGCGGAAGTCCCCTCACGGCGCCCGCAGCCGGCGCCGAAGAGCCCAGCGACTCGTCCCGGATCGCGAGGCGGTGATGTCGGCGACCCGACTTAGAAGCGGCGGCGGCTGGAAGGCGGCGCAAGAAAGCGGCGGAGAAAGCGGACGGCGGCCTCGAGCCGTCGGCCACCTCGCCGCCCAGCCCGAGGGCAACGCCGGCGTGGAAGTCGTCCCCACGCCGCCGATCGAGACCGGCCCCTCGGCCAAGTCGGCGCAAAAGCGTCACGCCGGGCAGCGCACCAGCGGCAAGCGAAGAAAGTTCAAGGGGCGAGGCTGCGCGCGGCGCCAGCGACCTGTTGAGAGGTCGCGCGTCGCCGATCGGCGATGCTTGTCCCTCCATTGTCGTCGGCGCCGCCCGCTGTTGTGGAGTTCCGCAGGGCGAACCGGAGAGGTGGCGCCGAAACCCTCTCGCGGAGGCGGCGAAGTCTCGACTCCGGACACCCGCGCCGCCTCCGCCGCCCCGCCGCCTCCGTCTAGGAGAGCCGCATAACAACAGCCAGTGGACCCGCGAGATCCTCCGACCACAGACGATCTTGGCGCGGCTGCTTCTTAGTCGCCCGTGCCAGCGCCCGCCCGGCTTGAAGGGCGAGCTTCGGCGCCGCGGCTTCGGGAGGCTAGCGCCGCAAGTTGGCGAATCTGGGCGTCAAGGCCTCGATGCACGCGCCCACCGGCTAGCTGCTGCAGGCGGCACCGGCCGCTAAATTAAGCCCTCTGGGCGTCCAGTCCAAGCTGCTTGAGAAGCGATGCCCTCAAGTCTGCACAGGCGCATCGGCTGTGCGGACATCCATTGAGTATGTTTCCTTTCTCTTTTTAAGTTTCTGTCTTCCTCTGTAGAGGCGGCGCGGCCCACCACTAGAGTGTAATCCACGAGTTCGGGTGGCTCTTTGGCGGCGGTTGGGAACTCTGGTAACTCGAGGACTAACTTTCTCTTTTGCGGCTTTGCAGGAATATCATAATCTCCAGCGCGCTGCCTTCAACCATAGCGTCGAGAGCTGAAAAGCGGACCGCCGACCTTACGGAAAGCGAGGTGAGTTATTTCTTCCTTCTTGGCGAGCGCTGGCGCACCAGCAGGCTGTAATCCCGAGATTCGGGCCATTGCTGAGCGGTCGGGCGGATCTCCAGCGATCTATCTTCCTTCTTCTCCAGCGAGGCGCTAAGCCAGGCTGTAATCCCAGATTGAGGCCGACTCTTTGGCGGTCGTGCGGATCACCCGGCGATCTACCTTCTTGATGACTTTCTTGTCTTGTTTTTCGATCTTCAGGCGCTATCGCCGCCCTCCAGGAGCAGCTGGGCGAGGCCAACACCGCTCGTCACGCCAAGGAGGAGGAGTGCGACAAGCTCGCCCAAGAGCGCGATCTGCTGGCGATCTGGTGGCGGCGAAGGGCTGCTCGGAAAGCGAGAAGGCGCCAAATCGCGGGAGGATGCCCTCATGGCGAGTTGGTCGAGCGCTCCGCTGGACTGATCGGGAGGCGATGCTAACCTCCGGCTACCACGAGCTCGAGGACATCGTCGACGGTAAGCCTTTTTTGCTTATTTGGTCTTCTGAATCTGTGTCGAGCTGATTTTTGATTTTCTGACTATCTTCTTTTCTGTCTTGGCAGACTTCTTTCCCGGCCATTCACAAGCCGTCCCTCTAGCCATCGAGGCGGCTCGGGGGGGCCGAAGAAGCGGAAGGTGGTGATTTCGCCAACACCCCGAACCATCGGCGAGCGGCCGAGCGCCGGGGCTCGTCTTAAATCTGCTCACCGTCTGCTGCGCCGTCTTGACGTCTTGCGGTGCCCAAGTGGTTGCCGCCACAATGGCGGACGTGCAGCTCTTCGCACCACTGGTCGGACCGCCCGGCTGCTGGAAGTCACCGCCGGCCGCTTTGAGGCTTGGAAGGTTCCTCGGCCGGGCGAACACGCCGAGCCACAGGTTCGTCAAGGGTGGTATCCGGTCTTTGGACTGGACCGTCTGGCGCATTCGGTCGAGAGCCCAGGCGAGTTGGAAGGCGTGAAAGGCGCCCTTGTCGGCCTTGGCGGCCATCGCCGATACGGACGGACACAGTGTCTTTGTGCCCGGCGGATTTGAAAGGCGGCGGAGAGCACCGCCGGACTAGTTCGGGATGAACGGTCTGAGGAAGACTCGGCGGAGGTGATTGACTCCAGCACCGAGGAGGAGGGCCAGTCGGAGGGCGGAGGCGGAGGAAGCGCCGAGAAGGCAGGCGGCGGCTAGCCTCAGCCCGATCGCGCCTCCGGCCTTGGCCGTGCAAGGACAAGGCGACCCGCCTGGCCGGGGCGCTCAAAAGTGAGACCGTGAAAGTGCAACTAATCCCGGGTGGTTTTGGTAATTAATAACAACATATATATCATTGAACTAATAGTTACTTGAGAATCATTTGAGAAAGTTCGGTGATATGGGTATGGCAAGGACTGAAGAAGTGGACCCCCAAAATGCTAAGGCAAGCATTGGCAAAAGCTCAAGACTCCATTTTGGTTTAGTGATCCAAGATCACATTGAGTCCATAGGAAAAGCCAATACTATTAAAGGGGATGAGGTTATGATGATGATCTGGTTGCTCAAGTGCTTAGTGATACATCTCCTAATCTATCGACAACTTTCACTTGCCATATACACTCATAAGTAGTCTCGGTCCCACGATATTCCAAACTTCAGTCACACGAGATGAACCACCTCAGCCATAAGCCAAACCCTAGCAAACTTCGGATTTTCGATTCGAACTCAGTCTCACGAAACATGAGTTGCCAAGCTTACGTAACCTTACGTCATCAAATCGGTGTCACCGAGATGATGAAATCGATCCACGAAAGTGGCATGCTCTTGTCATTACGAATCGGACTCACGAGATTGTATTTTCGGTCCCACCAAAATCCCAACGTTCACATTATTTGAACTATCGGTCTCACCGAGTTGTCCCGCCGGTCCCACGAGATTGCTCAAATGTGTGTAGCAGTTGGATTTTGTGTGGAGCTATTTATACCCTCCACCCCTCTTCATTAGTGGAGAGCCATCGAGAAAGAACTACCACTCCTACCTTACATTTACGAGAAGAGAACTACCTACCCTTGTGTTGAGATCAAGTTGCTCCACTCCCACCATATGAAGCTTGATCTCTAGCCTTCCCAAGTTGCTTTCCACTCAATCCTTTCTTCCACAGCCAAATCGGTGAGGAGAGTTGAGTGTTGGGGAGATTATCATTTGAAGCACAAGAGCAAGGAGTTCATCATCATCTACAACATCTATTACCTTTTGGAGGTGGTGCCTCCTAGATTGGTTAGGTGTCGCTTGGGAGCCTCCGTCAAGATGTGGAGTTGAACCAAGAAGTTTGTAAGGCAAGGAGATCGCCTACTTCGTGAAGATCTACCCAGTAAGGCTAGCCCTCCGTGGGCGTAGGCCATGATGGAATAGACAAGGTTGCTTCTTCGTGGACCCTTAGTGGGTGGAGCCCTCGTGGACTCTACATGGCCGTTACCCTCCGTGGGTTGAAGTCTCCATCAGCGTGGAATGCGATAGCACCACCTATCGGAACCACGAGAAAAATCACCAGCGTCTCCAAAATTGCGTTTGCTCTTCTCCACCTCTCTTTACTACATGTGCAATTTACTTTCCGCTGCCTATACTCTAGAATTGCATGTGTAGGGTGATGCTTGACATGATCATAATTGTGAATCTGCCAAAAACTGTTCTTTGTCAAAAGGCAGAATTTTATATTGTCAAGTAGTCTAATCACCCCCTCTAGACATACTTTCGATCCTACAAGTGGTATCGAGCTTTGGTCTCCATTGTATTGGTTTCCATTGCATTGGACTCCATAAGCTTGGTTTCACAACCTAGGAGAGTATGGCGTCTAGTGAGGTAATTTTGTAGAGGTCCTTACTTTGATGGTACAAATTTTGCTAGTTGGAAGCATAAAATGAAAATGCATATTCTTGGTCATAACCCAGCCGCATGGGGCATTATTTGTGTTGGTATGCAAGGTGAATTCTTGAGGAAGGAAAAGTTCGGATCGTGGCTTCTAGCGGAAGAATTGCGGATGTTGCAAAACAATGCTCAAGCTTGTGACATTCTCTTCAATGCCTTGTGTCGAGGAGTTCAACAAAATCAGCCGTCTTGAGAATGCAAAGAGATTTGGGATACTTTGGTTGAAATGCGCGAAGGTACCGAGTCCGTGAAGGAATCAAAGCTAGATATTCTTCAAGGTCGACTTGACAAGTTCAAGATGAAGGATGGTGAAGAATTATTTGAAATGTACTCTAGGCTTGCTCTCATCACAAATGAGATTGCCCGGCTTAGGAAGCGAAGAAATGACCGACCGATTCATCATCAAGAAGATTCTCGAGCTTTGGATGGAAAGTATGACACCGTGTGCACTTTGATCCAAATGATGCCAAACTACAAGAATCTCAAGCCAACCAAAGTCATTGGAAGAATTGTTGCTCATGAGATGACACTTAAGGATAAGGAAGAGCTTCACAACAAGTCAAGTGGTGCTTACAAAGCTACAAGTGATGCTCCCACAATCTCAAGTGACAAGTTAGTTTCAATGAAGAGATAAGCCTAATGGTCAAGAACTTCAACAAATTCTACAAGAATAGAGGCAAAGAGAAGCTCAAAGTCTAGATCATATGATGAAAAGAGATCTTCTAGTCGTGATCGAAGCTGCTACAATTGTGGAAGACCGGACACTACTCAAATGAGTGTATGGCTCCCCACAAGAGAAGAAGAATCTCCAAGAAGAAGAAGCTCAAGAGATGAGTCACCTCGGAAAGAGATAAGGCGAGAGATGATGGTTATGAGCGAAGACCCTCTCGGAAAAGCAAGGATTTGGAGAGAAAAGACAAGTCATCAAGGAGCTACACAAGAAGAAAACATCAAGCTCATGTAGGTGAATGGGTCTCCGGCTCCGACTCAGACAATCAATCCGAAGGAAGCTATCACTCCTACTCCGACTCTGATCAAGATGAAGGTGTTGCGGTCTTGCTCTCGTATCCTCCAACTCCAACTCCTATGACTTATTTGATTCACCAAATGAGGGAATTGGAAGATGCTTCATGGCTAAAGGCCCCAAGGTATCACACCTGAATTCATTGACTTGATAGTGATGAGGATGACTTGCTTGGTGAAGATGAGCTCTTACATGATAAATCCAGTGAGCCTAGTAACGATGAACATGCTAGTAGTCTTTATAGTCGAGAAGAGTCGAATGACAATGCTATGAAGGAGATTGAGCGTCTAACTAAAGAACTAAAAACTCTTAAGTTAGCTCATGAAACAACTCAAGAAGATCATAGAGAGCTTCTAAGATCTCATGAGAAGCTACGCTTCGAGAAGCTCACTCTAGAGCAAGAACATGAGTTTCTAAAGCAATCAATAGCGATCTTGAAGAAGAGTTCTTCATATCTTGCCAAGCGACTTCTCTTGTCTAATTTCTTGCCACCCATTAAGACTAAGCATGACAAGTATAAGAAAAATTCTTTCTCTAGTAGTAACAATAACCATGCTAAATCCAAAGTTCTCTTGATTCCACTAACAATGTTTCAAGCCAAGTTACACTTGAGCAAGAAAATAGTTTATTGAAAGGGATCATAGAAAGGTGTCTACAAGAGCCTTGCGGAAGCAAGAACTTTGAGAAATTGTTACAAGGAAGGAAGGCACCGAAAGAATCAAGGAATTGGTTTTGGCGAAAGTTCAACGCCGAAGGTGTTGAGTGGGAAGAAAGGTCAATATCCTACTCCACAGTTTGTTTCTCAAAAGGAAGTATGATCCTACTTCTTCCAATGTGGAACAAGCTCAAGATGACCTTCCACCACAAGACCACAAGCTAAAAGGCAAGGACAAGCTTCAAGAGGAGATTGATGCATTTGTTGATGCACCTCAAGCCATGGTCAAGTGGGTTCCCAAGGAAGCGTCAAGTTCTACTTCGTCAAGCTCAACTACAACCCCAAGGATTCCCATCAAGATGATGTGGATCGAAGAAGAAGAACTAGAAAGTTCTTGAGGGTGACTCCGCCAACATACTTCACTCACATTCATTTTGGCAAAAACTTGTGCAATCAACTTCCACATCGTGCACTAGTTCATGGAGTCACAAACCCTCTTGTTGGTAAGTCAAGGGACAAGGTAATCATTGCTTTCATGGACATCATCTATTGTGAACTTCAATCTATGTCCATGGATATCCTTGTTTGTTCCTTGTGGGACTAAACCATGTAGGTATTGAAAGTGCGAATCAAGGATAGCTCCCAACTCTTGATGATCTCCATCAACATTGAGCGTCCACATCTTCAACATCTACATGAAGTCTTCTCGACAACCCAAGGTTAGTTTGACCCTTTAAAGGGGTTCTCACATCTAGGGGAGCTTTGCTCTAAAAATTGAGCTAAAGCATCTTCAAATGATGTGAACACATCAATACTTTATGTAAAGTGGTAACCCCACTTGTGCTTAAGCGATGAGTATGACCTATGATCAAATGTTCTCATTTGGCTCCTAAGTCAATATACTCATATAAAGATGACCATAGTCATCGACAAATTGTGTGTTAGTAGCTAGAGTTTTGGTTGTGCATGTTTGACACATATTTCATTTGCTATCTTATTGTGTGAGCATGTTGGATGCATGATTTTATCCATTCGAGGACATCCATTTGTTGTTTTGGTCGTTTTGATTTTTCGACCAAATGGATGGACAAGAATGCCTAAATACCTCCTAGCTATCTATGCTTTCTTGTCTCAAATTCTATTCATGCTTACATCACAAATTTTGAACAAGTCATTTTGGACCCTCGGGTGAGGAGCACTCGAGCCACCGATCCGTCGAGGGCTAATTTCCAAAACCTTCTAATTGATTTGGTCGGACCAACTCACTCAAACTCGGTCGAACGAAAGCATTTAGACGATCTAGGTTTTCATCTTGGTGAAACCAAGTTGTGATTTTCGGCGTGACGAAGTGCATAAGCGCCTAGCGAGTTATCCATCTCAGTGCCACGAGTTTACAACTTCGGTCCCCCGGCAATGAAGGGTATATATATTCCGAGGGGGCGCGTTGATTCCTCCTTCAAGCGTTTCACCCCACCCCTTCTTGCCGTCGCCTTGGTCTCCGGATCGTCGCCGTAAATGCGCTGTGCGCCCTCGCCTTGAGGTCTCCGTCGCCGTCAGCGGACATCTCCTCAGCGCCGTTGCCGCCGTGAAAAACTCCACCAAGTTAGGGTGAGTTTTGGTCCCTCGTGCTCCATCTCCGATTCAATGCGTTTGGATTGCCTAGTATCTTGCCACGATTGAAATCCTCCTGTACACAGTTAGTTCATTTGAACTAGATTTGAGTAAAAGTTTTAGGGTTAGGTTTCCATGAACACATCTCGGTGAGACCGATTTTATAGTTTCGGTATGACCGATTTGGCCTATGGCCATTACACGCACCTTCGGTCCAACGAGTTGTGCAAAATCGGTGTGACGAAATGAAGATTCTGTGAAACCCTAGTGTTTTCGGCGGGACGAAACCCTTGGTCAAACCGAAAGTGGTGTGCCAAGCTCTGTTTAACACTTGGATTCACGAATCTTAAACTTCGATCGACGAAATGTCTTCTGTGAAAACCTAATACTAGAATTTGAACTCATTTTTTGCAAAAACTTCTACATTTGTGATGACTCTTCTTCTCTGCCTACACCTTATCTTTTCACGGGTTGTCGGCCATGTCGGATGCAGTGTGATCGAGAACAGGTCGAGACACCCATTCGAGACATTCGAGGCGGGCACTACTCACGATCCTAGCAGCTCATCGATGATGGTGAGAGGAGTACACCAAGTGGCATGCCTCCTGCGGCCAGAGCTAGAAAGAAGAGAATTCAGATGATGAGGATTCAGATTTTGTTGTTGAGGAAGAGGTGACCTCAAAGCCTAAAAGGAAGGTTGTTGCCAAAGAGCAACAAAATCGACAATCTAAGAAGGGCACCAGCAAAGTCAAGCGATCAACTATTGCCAAGAAGCTGAATTTGGGAGAAGCAAGCTGCAAGCAAAGTGAAGAAAACCACCAAGAGAAAGAGATTAGTACATGAAGATGCAGTGATGAGGATGAGGATGAGAAGCACCCAGCCTCCGTCTCGAAGCGAAGTTCATGGGTGATGCCATTAAAGGTGGAGCCACATCAAAGCCAAGAAATCTGCTCCAGCTAAAGGCAGCTCCAGCAAAGCCTGCTGCCAAGCCAAGAAGACCGTCGAAACATTCCGGTATCGAAAAGAACAAGGATGATGTGCCACTATTTGAGTCGAGACGATGAAGGACCAGTTTCTTTGAAACCGTCCAAAGCGCCACTCCATAATGATGCTCATCCTCAAGTGAGAATATGAAGGCAAGGAAAGATAAAGGTCTCGGGCTATGGAGACAATCGACCCATATGCCGTGAGGAGAAGAACTCTTTGTAGATCCCAGTTTCACACGAGAGCAGCGGGACTTCTATGAGACCGTCTTGATGGACAAAAGCCCATAATCGCGAGACACCGATATATTATTTGGAAGTACATTGACAGCGAAGAGCACAGATTTCTTTCCACATGTGCATGAAAGTTTCCTGCATGTGGCGTTGCAGATTTTGTAGGTCGAGAAATTGACCGGTTGAAGCGATGAGATGATAATGTAATTCTATGCCATAGCTCACTTCTATCGATGGAAAGATTATGTGGATGGTGAAGGTCAAAGATTTTCTTCTTCTGTTGAAGAATGGGCAGAAATTCTGAATGCTCGATTCTGCGAGAAGATGATATTGATGTATATGGGATTCTAGAAGAATCATGAATCCATGAAGAACATGTACAAAGAGATTCAGCGGAGGATTTGGGAATCTGGGGCTCGGCTCGATCTACTATCTCGAGGCAGGCTTACCTACCACTAATACCATCTTGAGGCATACCTTGATGCCCAAATCTGGAGATTATCGCATGATCGGAGGATACTCTATCAACATGCTGCACATACTTGATGAAAGCACCTTTCAAGGTGATGGACTTGATGGTAGAGACCATTAAGAGGGCTGCGGTGACCACAAAGGTCATGTGGATTTGCCCATGATTGGATGCTTATCAATGCCAAGTTTGTACGGGCACATTCTTGTTGGATAGAGAACATTTACCGCTGCAGCGAGCATGAAGACAATGTTGTTGTGATGAATGAGGAGGATCCGACATCTGTTGAAGGTCAAGCCAAGATTGAAGCTGCTAAGAAAGCCAAAGGCGACAAGGAAGCGGCGGCGGCAGCTAAACCAAAGAGTTTGGAGAGCAAATTCTTGAAGCTACCCAAAAGTTGAACAACGCTGGTGACATTATGCAGTCTCGGAGAGCTTAGAGAGGATTGTTGACGAGAAGATCTACGCTCTGGGCGTGAAGGTATTTGAAGTACAAGTGACCGTCAACAAGCTCGGCGGACATTGAGGAAGCAAAGCGGGAGAAGGAAGAGCTTATGCATGAGATGCGAGGATGACTTAGTCCAGGATTCTCATCAACACCTTTGCTCCGGTTCCCAAAGGACCCGATCAGCTGCTATTCGATGGTGAAACCGGGACTACTGACTTGGCACCTCCACAGTTCAGCGGATGCTCCTACTCCAGCTCTGCTCGGTGACCCTCCTCCGGCACATACATCAGCTGAAGTCTTCGCCGATCTTGTCATATCCTCCGACATCAACCCAGAGCGGGAGCCGCATGATAGAGTCCCCGGTGGCGCTTAGCTCTATGCATTTTGAACTTTTGGTAACTTGTTGCCAAAGGGAAAGTGTATAGATCATAGGACTTCGAGAGAGAGAGTCTTTGTTGTCTTTGCGCTTTTGCTCTTTCGTTCTTTGCGGTTTCTTTGAGATACTTTTGGTTTTGAGACATTGATGTGTTTGATACTCCGTTTGATTCTACCTTAATAAGTGCTTGGTGGTACTATGCTTTAATGTGTGCTTAATGCTTATCATATGCCATTCCTATCTCGTATGACCATTTACTCATGTCTTGGTGATTGGGTGCATCTTTGTTAATTCTTATCATTTTGTGCGCTCCACCAAGATGTATGTGACATGGAAGAGTGACCCATGATCCTAATCGATTGTGCATTTGCATTCAAGCATAAATCTTAAATAATGCACAAATTTGGGGAGCTCTTACTTATCACATACTTCTCAAAGCGACGATATTATTCATTGATTATATCCTTTGTGAGCTTTGATCTATATGTTGTCATCAATTACCAAAAGGGGAGATTGAAAGTGCAACTAATCCCGGGTGGTTTTGGTAATTAATAACAACATATATATCATTGAACTAATAGTTACTTGAGAATCATTTGAGAAAGTTCGTTGATATGGGTATGGCAAGGGTGAAGAAGTGGAACCACCAAAGCGCTAAGGCAAGCATTGGCAAAAGCTCAAGACTCCATTTTGGTTTAGTGATCCAAGATCACATTGAGTCCATAGGAAAAGCCAATACTATTAAAGGGATGAGGATATGATGATGATCTGGTTGCTCAAGTGCTTAGTGATACATGTCCTAAACTATCGACAACTTTCACTTTGCCATATACACTCATAAGTAGTCTCGGTCCCACCGATATTCCAAACTCAGTCACACGAGATGAACCACCTTAGCCATAAGCCAAACCCTAGCAAACTCGGATTTTCGATTACGAACTCAGTCTCACGAAACATGAGTTACCAAGCCACGTAACATACATCATCAAATCGGTGTCACGAGATGATGAAATCGATCCCAAAGCTGGCATGCTCTTGTCATTGCGAATCGGACTCACGAGATTGTATTTTCGGTCCCACGAAAATCCCAATATTCACATTATTTGAACTATCGGTCTCACCGAGTTGTCCCACCGGTCCCACGAGATTGCTCAAATGTGTGTAGCAGTTGGGTTTTGTGTGGAGGCTATTTATACCCTCCACCCCTCTTCATTAGTGGAAGAGCCATCGGAAAGAACTACCACTCCTACCTTACATTTACGAGAGAGAACTACCTACCCTTGTGTTGAGATCAAGTTGCTCCACTCCCACCATATGAAGCTTGATCTCTAGCCTTCCCAAGTTGCTTTCCACTCAATCCTTTCTTCCACCACAGCCAAATCGGTGAGGAGAGTTGAGTGTTGGGGAGATTATCATTTGAAGCACAAGAGCAAGGAGTTCATCATCATCTACAACATCTATTACCTTTTGGAGGATGGTGCCTCCTAGATTGGTTAGGTGTCGCTTGGGAGCCTCCGTCGAGATGTGGAGTTGAACCAAGAAGTTTGTAAGGGCAAGGAGATCGCCTACTTCGTGAAGATCTACCCAGTAAGGCTAGCCCTCCGTGGGCGTGAGCCATGATGGAATAGACAAGGTTGCTTCTTCGTGGACCCTTAGTGGGTGGAGCCCTCCGTGGACTCTACTTGGCCGTTACCCTCCGTGGGTTGAAGTCTCCATCAGCGTGGAAATGCGATAGCACCACCTATCGGAACCACGAGAAAAATCACCGCGTCTCCAAAATTGCGTTTGCTCTTCTCCACCTCTCTTTACTACATGTGCAATTTACTTTCCGCTGCCTATACTCTAGAATTGCATGTGTAGGGTGATGCTTGACTTGATCATAATTGTGAATCTGCCAAAAACTATTCTTTGTCAAAAGGCAGAATTTTTATATTGTCAAGTAGTCTAATCACCCCCTCTAGACATACTTCGATCCTACAAGTGGTATCGAGCTTTGGTCTCCATTGTATTGGTTTCCATTGCATTGGACTCCATAAGCATGGTTTCACAACCTAGGAGAGTATGGCGTCTAGTGAGGTAATTTTCGTAGAGGTCCTTACTTTGATGGTACAAATTTTGCTAGTTGGAAGCATAAAATGAAAATGCATATTCTTGGTCATAACCCAGCCGCATGGGGCATTATTTGTGTTGGTATGCAAGGTGAATTCTTGAGGAAGGAAAAGTTCGGATCATGGCTTCTAGCGGAAGAATTGCGGATGTTGCAAAACAATGCTCAAGCTTGTGACATTCTCTTCAATGCCTTGTGTCGAGGAGTTCAACAAAATCAGCCGTCTTGAGAATGCAAAAGAGATTTGGGATACTTTGGTTGAAATGCTGCGAAGGTACGAGTCCGTGAAGGAATCAAAGCTAGATATTCTTCAAGGTCGACTTGACAAGTTCAAGATGAAGGATGGTGAAGAATTCGCTGAAATGTACTCTAGGCTTGCTCTCATCACAAATGAGATTGCCCGGCTTAGGAAGCGAAGAAATGACCGACCGATTCATCATCAAGAAGATTCTCGAGCATTGGATGGAAAGTATGACACCATGTGCACTTTGATCCAAATGATGCCAAACTACAAGAATCTCAAGCCAACGAAGTCATTGGAAGAATTGTTGCTCATGAGATGACACTTAAGGATAAGGAAGAGCTTCACAACAAGTCAAGTGGTGCTTACAAAGCTACAAGTGATGCTCCCACAATCTCAAGTGACAAGTTAGTTTCCAATGAAGAGATAAGCCTAATGGTCAAGAACTTCAACAAATTCTACAAGAATAGAGGCAAAGAGAAGCTCAAAGTCTAGATCATATGATGAAAAGAGATCTTCTAGTCGTGATCGAAGCTGCTACAATTGTGGAAGACCGGACACTACTCAAATGAGTGTCTGGCTCCCCACAAGAGAAGAAGAATCTCCAAGAAGAAGAAGCTCAAGAGATGAGTCACCTCGGAAAGAGAAGGAAGCGAGAGATGATCGTTATGAGCGAAGACCCTCTCGGAGAAGCAAGGATTAGGAGAGAAAGACAAGTCATCAAGGAGCTACACAAGAAGAAAACATCAAGCTCATGTAGGTGAATGGGTCTCGGCTCGGACTCAGACAATCAATCGAAGGAAGCTATCACTCCTACTCCGACTACGGTCAAGATGAAGGTGTTGCGGTCTTGCTCTCGTATCCTCCAACTCCAACTCCTCGACTTATTTGATTCACCAAATGAGGGAATTGGAAGATGCTTCATGGCTCTAGGCCCCAAGGTATCACACCTGAATTCATTGACTTGATAGTGATGAGGATGACTTGCTTGGTGAAGATGAGCTCTTACATGATAAATCCAGTGAGCCTAGTAATGATGAACATGCTAGTAGTCTTTATAGTCGAGAAGAGTCGAATGACAATGCTATGAAGGAGATTGAGCGTCTAACTAAAGAACTAAAAACTCTTAAGTTAGCTCATGAAACAACTCAAGAAGATCATAGAGAGCTTCTAAGATCTCATGAGAAGCTACGCTTCGAGAAGCTCACTCTAGAGCAAGAACATGAGTTTCTAAAAGCAATCAATTTGTGCAGGCCGGCTGTTCTCTGAATCAGCCGGAGCACAAGGTCGCCCTCTCGGAATGATCTTGGCTTGACCTTGTGTTTGTAGTATCAGTATGACTCTGCTTTGGTAGATCTTTGGACCGGTGAGTGCCAGCAGATCGGCCCTCTTCAACAGATTGACGCCATCTTGGCGTGCTTCTTCGGCTTCCTCTTCGGTGTACATGGGGACTCGCGGAGAGTCGAACTCTATATCCGTTGGGATGACAAGGAAGAAAGGGGTGAAGCCGGTTGACTTGTATGGGGTTGTCTTGAGACTCGAGGGGCGGCGGGCAGCTCTTGACCCAACAAGCCGGCGAGCGCTCGAGTGGTTCAACCAATCGAGGCTTGATGCCGGATAGGATGAGGCCATTGGTTCGTTCCACGGCGTTTGGTATGGATGGGCAGCGGGCGCTAAGTCGATCGGACGCCTGCGTCAGCGTGAAAGCGAGCCAAAGCGCCCTTAGCAAAGTTGGTGCCGTTATCGGTGATGATCTTTGTCGCGGTATGCCTACCGCACCGTGATGTCGGCAATGAAAGTCACTGCGATGAGGCCCGTTCAATTTCTTGATGGGCTTTGCTTCCACCACTTGGTGAACTTGTCCACGCGACAAGCGGATGAGTTAGGCCGCCTCGGGCCATCTTGAATGGTCATACCATGTCGGGCCCCCAAGCTGCGAAGGGCGAGCAATGGGGATTGTCTTCATTGGAAGCCGGTGAAGGGCTTAGGCGGAACATCTAGCACCTTGCATTTTGGACTAGTTCTTTAGCTTCTTCTAGGCGATCGGCGGAAGAAACCGTCTTGAAAGGCTTTGGCCACGAAGTGCCCTTGAAGCCGCATGGTGGCCTTTTCATACGATGGATGTCTCGAGGATCGCTTGGCCTTGCTCGACTCTATCAGTGTTGGTAGACACCAGTGACCTGCGCTGACTAGCTCTCTGTTGACAATGGTGTATCTGCCGCTCGGCGCTGCACTTGCCGAGCCAAGATCTAAATCATTGGTAATTCTTTGTTCACTAGAAACTTGAGGATGGGCTGTGCCCATGAAGGTCTACTATCTCTTCAAGCTGCTACCACAATGACTTGGACAAGGGTGGCTGGGCTGGGGGCGGCGGGCTGGAGTCTGCCGCCGTTTGCTGGATTGAGGAATCTACAGGATGATTGGGGCAGCTCCGGGCGATGGCGCAATCCCGGGCAGGCTCGAAGTCCCGGCCCGGCCGGCGCGATCCCAGGCTGGGCTCGGAAGTCCCGGCCGGTGGCGCGATCCGGGCTGGTTTCAAGCTGTGGCTTTCTTGAGGTGCTTCTTAGGGGTCTTGAGTCGGATCCGACTATTCTGGCGGGCAAGCACGAAGATGGAGTCGACTCTGGTGAAGGCTTGATAGGCGGCGAGGAGAAGAAGGCGGCGCTAGAAGGTATCTCTTGGCGGGTGGAGCCGACTCGTGCCAAGACATCTGCTTGATCGTTGTCATTTCTTGTACGTGGAGGAATTCGCACCTCGAAATATCCGCTGAGTTGCTGCACGAGCGGTAGCTTGCCATGTTTGCGTCTTTGGCGTCGATCGCGGATGATTCTGAACCACCAAGTCGAGATCGCCATATACGGGATCCGGCGAATGCGAGTTCTTTGGCAAGCGGAGACCATGGATGGCGCTTCATATTGGCGGCGTTGTTGGAGGTGGCGAAGTGGATTTGCAGCATGTATTTGAGCTTGTCGCCCTTAGGGGAGGTGAGGGCGGCCGCGGCTCCAAGGCGGTCGCATCTTAGAGTCGGCGAAGTGCATTCGCCAATGAGTGGAGTCGGTATTTGGCGGAAATGCAGTTCTCGGCCCGGTCGGCGAGGAATCGACCGCGCCTGCGACTTGATGGCGGTCGCGGGGCTGGTAGTAGATGGTGTAAGGGCTAGATCTATAGCCCATTTGGCCCTTTCGGCGGGCGTCTCGGCGAGTGGGCGGTGCAAACCACGGTGATTGGATGCTCTTGAAAGTAGGGCTTCAGCTTCTTGGCGGCGAAATGCGCGCGTAACACATCTTCGGATAGTGAGGTAGTTTTGCTTGGAGGTCGGCGATTACCTCGCTCGGGTAATATACGGTCTCGGGCGAGGGCGCCTTGCCTTCCTCCTTGCGCTCGACTACAATGACCTTGCGACTACTCGGTGGTGGCGGCGATGTACAAAAGCATGGGCTCTTTGGGAGTCGGAGCCGCCAACCGAGGAGAAGTAGCCAACATCTTCTTGATTGGAGAAATGCCTCATCGCCTTGTGGTTCCACTCAAAGAAGGTGGTCTTCTTCATTAGTTGATACAAAGCGAGCTTTCTCGCTTGACCGGTGATAAATCGGTGATGGGCCTTGAGCAGCGGTGAACCGCATCAGCGATCGGCTGGGTACCTCCATTCTCTCAATGGCCTTGATCTTCAGGGGTTGCACTCTATGCGCGTTCGGAACCAGGAAGCCAAGGGGCTGGCGGTGGGACTCGAACCGCACTTCTCGAGGTTGAGCTTGATCCGGAATCGGCGCAAATTTTCAAAGGTCTCTTTGAGGTCTTCGGCAGCGTCCACGCTTTTCCGTCTTCACCACCACATCATCCACATAGGCGTGGGCGTTCTGCCGAGTTGCGAGGAGCATACGCATCTGCGCTGAAAGGTGGCGCGGCATTTCTTAAGGCTCCAAATGGCGTGATGAATGCGGTTTCGGTCATCTGCTAGATTGACTTGATCTGGTGGTATCCAGTATCGTCTAGGAAACTCAACAGCTCGCATCCGGTGTGGAGTCTATCACTGATCAATCCTTGGCGAAACAAGCGGGTCCTTTGGGCAGGCTTTATTGAGGCTTGTGTAGTCGATGCACATCCGCCCTTGCTTGTTCTTCTTGACACCGACATCGGGTTTGCTAGCCACTCTGGAAAGAACACTTCCATGATGAAGCGGCTGCTAGGGCAGGCTATCTCTTCTCCAACAACTCTACTTTTTTTCTTGACGGTAGGCGCAAGGGCTACAGCGGGCTTCATATCTGGCTTGGCGTGTAGCTTGTGCTCGGCGAATTCCGTCGGCACACCAGCATGTCCTTGGGGGCCATGCAAAGATGTCCCGATTCTCACGGAGGAAATCGGCAGGCTCGCCTTCCTATTTCTTTGTCAAGGCTGTGCCTCTGACAGCGTATCTCTCTGGGTGCTCTGGGTCGGGGTATCTTCTTGGTTTCTTTAGCGGCTTGAATGATCATACGCCTCCGATTCCTTGGTCATGCGATATCTCTGGCTGCTTTCGGCCGCCATACGACTTCGGTCGAGGCAGCTTCTCGGCTGCGATCACCAAAGACTTCGGCCAGCCATTGCTCTCGGCAGCATAATGACGACTTCTTATAGTCACCGGCAATGGTGAGAATCCTTGGAACTCGGCATCTTAATTTTGAGGTAGGCGTAGTGGGGAACCGCCATGAACTTGGCCAAAGCAGGCCGGCCAAGCGGTCGTGTCTGGGCTCTCAAGTCCACCACCTCGAACCAGACCGGCTCTCGGCGGAAGTGATCTTTGTCTCGAAGAAGGGCGTCTATCGAGGATCTTGCCTATCGGTGAGCAGGAGGCGGGTACAATTCCATGGAACACGGTCGCGGCTGCTCTGCGGCTGCCTTCGCTGATTCGAGCTTCTCCATGGTGTCTTTATACAGGATGTTTAAGCTGCTGCCTCCGTCTATCAGGACCCGCGAGAAACGGGCAGCCCGCCTATCAGTGGCCAAGGTCGCACCTAGGACCAGGGCATAAGAGCCTGGTCTCGGCATCACCTCTGGGTGGTCCGCCCGACTCCAGCTGATAGGCCTCTCGGACCAATGCATGAACTCTGGAGCATCCATTGCTACTGCATTTACTTCTTCTTTGTTGTTGGCGCTTTCTTCGCGGTCATCTACCACCACTGGTGAACACTCGTAGGCTCCGTGCTCTTACAGGAACTTGTCTTGGACCCGCGCCGGTGGCCAAGCCACCGGCTCTTTGAGGCGGCGTGGCGGGCGGCAGCACCTGGCAGCGGAGGTGAGGCCGTCTCCTTGGCGATTCTGGCGAGGCAGTGGCACTTTCTTGTGGTGTGGTTGAAGGCTTCACTTGTTGTGGAACTTGCAAGGACCATCAAAAGTCTGCTCATAGGAGAAAGCGGCAACCAATTGGACTTGCCGCCTTTACGCGCTTAGCTGGAAGCTGCCCCTCCATTCTTGATCTTCCATTCTTTGCGACACCTGCCATTGTTGGAAGTCGGCTGTGGAATGCTAAGCTTGTTGTTGTTTTGTTCTTTGTGCCATTGGTGTCTCGGCCGGGGTTACGGGAACTGAGGAGTCACTTTGCCGCCAGCGTTGACTTGAATCTCCGTCTTCATAGAAAGTCGGCCGTGGCGTGCTTATCTGCTATGACTAGCAGCTCGTCAAGGGTTTACGGCTCGTCGCGGAGGAGCTTGTGCTTGAGGAGGTGTCCTCTCGGCACCGGCGGTGAAGTACTCAATAGCTTTGCACCTCGTGCGCCCTTGCAGGAGTTTGAAGTTAAGCCCAAGCGTGTGAGGTAGTCGCGTTGATTCTTGAGGCCTTGCGCACACAAGGAAGCGGTAGCGGCTTGGGAGGTCGCTTATGCGTCTTTGGTGAAGTTGCGAATGAAGGCTTCCGTGAAATCGACCCAGCTGTTGATGCTGCGGGGCTTCATCTGTTCAGCCATGTCGGGCGTGCCTGGAGCATGAGAGGAACATACTTCACGACAACTTCGCTTGTTGCCGTTTGCTATGTTGGCGGTGTGGGTAGTCTATCAACGAGTCCTCCGGCTTCGCGGAGCTGGTGTACTTAGGCGTGTCTCGGGGTGGCGTGAACCCTTTGGGAAGGGCTCGTCTACGATCACGGGGCCCGAAGCAAAGCGGACCAACTCATCTTCTTCTTCAGCGCCGAGATCGGTGGAGTCGGTCGATCCGATGGCGGGCATCATTCTCTCGACTCCTCTCGGTGGCCAAAGGCGACCTCAAAGTCGGATGCTCAACGGCGGTGGAAAACTTCGCCGCTCTCTTGGCGGTGGAGGCGGATAATCGTCCGTCGTTCCCTTTGCTCTTGGCGGCCGTCTTAGTCACGCTTCGATGGTGATCACGAGTCGGCTGTGGTGACAGACCGGCTCCTTCTCTTTGATTCGCGGACTCCGCCCGATCGGCGTTCGGGAGAATCGCGCCTTGATCTCGGCGGGGAATGCGTCATCGTTTCTTCTGCTGCTGCGCATCTGCGCGACCGCCCGGCAGCGTTTTTGCAACAACCACGTCGAGCTGCTGGACTCGCTCCGTCATCACACGGCGGTCTTTGCCCTCAAAGTTCTTCAGCTTGTCAGTCGCCGCTTAGGTAACACGGATATTCTCCGCTGGGGTGGCGTACATGGGCGTTCGCCCGAGCAAGTCGGCAATGGCTGTGCCTGCGCTGTTGGACCGCCGAGGCAGCTCGGCCCGATCGGGCGGCGAGCCGCCTCTGGCGCGATCCATCTCGCTGGTATGCTTCGACAAGCGCCTCATGCTCGCCAACTTCTTGGCGCCTTGATGATCTGGCGGCATGTTTCCAGCGTCTCGGCGTCGCGTCCTCTGGAATGGGCGCGGTTAGGTCTGCAGGACCGGCGGCGGCGGAGTCTGGCGTTTCGCGGAGTGCTCGCTGTGGCTGATGGCGAGCACCTCCGTGTGGCGCTTCCGCCACTCTCCTCGTCTGAAGTGGCTCGTCGTGAACCACTGCGTTGGTGGGGAAGATGTCAGCGATCTGGCGTCGGAGTCGACCAACATCGGGTCGGAGGAGCCTACGGACTCCATGTCTCTGGCAGGCTCGCGGCGACATGGAGTTGGTTGAGAGGCCCGAGAAGGTTCTCGGGGCCACCGTGCTGCATCGGTCGAGCTCGTCGGGCGCACCTCGCCCGATAAGTTGGCGAGGCCGCTCGCAGCCTTGGCGGCAACCGGCGCCCGCGCGGCGTGTCATCTGAACTCCATCTGGCGAGCGGGCTGGCTCGCTCACCGAGGAGAAAAGGGTTCCCGTCGAAGCAGATCTCCGGACGGCGGTGCACCTCGCCCCACGGTGGGCACCAAATGTCGGGGTTGGGTGCGACATATGCCAAGGATGGCTTATCATGGTGGGGCGAGTAGAACATCGCGGTGCACAGAAGCAGGATGGCCTTGAGACATGCCTTGGCGAATCTTACCCGGCCGGGGCTCTCGGGAGATAACACCCCTCTGCTGCTCTGCGGGGTCTCCGCATGGTCACTATGGCGAAAAGGTTACAAGGGTGCTCCTAGAGCTGTATCGGGAGGCAGGAGGGAGCTAGGCTGGCTCTCTCCTCACTTGTCTATGTGTCTAAATCTATCCAAGGCCGAACCCTTTGCATGGGTGCCCGGGGGTTTATATAGGCCTACCCCGAAGTCTGATAGTAATCGGTGGCGTGGCCCAGCCGTCGATCTCTCAAGCCGCCGTCCTTCTGCCCGGCCACAGGGGCCCATGTTGGTGGGTCCTTGAACACGGTCGATCTTGTGCAGGCCTCCTAATGGCCATGAGCTTGGTCATGGGAGTCGTGGCGGCAGTGCCGCCGTCTGTCGGCGATCCTTGTCGCAACTCCCATCAATCTGGTTTATGGCTTGTGGGGCCCTACAGGGGCGGCCGACTCCGTGAGGCCGACTCCTCGGGGCCGTCTTTGGCGCTCTGCCGTCTCTGATTCACCCAGCGGGTGGCCGGCGATCTCTGGGCGTCTGGGCCGGCGTCGTGGGCACGATGCATCATCTGCTTGTGGCTGAGTCGAGGAGGCATGGCAGCAGTGGCAGCGCCTCGCCGGAGATCTCCGGCGTCTGGCTCCTTGTGGCCGTGCCAACCCCTCGTGGCGAGAGGGATGGCCACGTCGGGGCCGTACTGCGCATTGGTCTCCGTGAAGGTCGCGGGCCGACTCCCATAGTCGGCGCCACGGAGTGCATAAGCAGAGTCGGCTTGCTTTATAATCGTCGTCTGGGACTCGGCTTCTCCGAAGGTCGCTAGCTGGGGCTCGGCCTCTCCGAAGGTCGCCGGTGGGACTCGACGGAGCGGTGACCTGCCCGATGTCTTGAAAGATCCTGGGTTCCGGGTCGGCCTACCCGTGGCCCATTACTCCGACAATCACTATGTTGATCATATCTACTATATGATTCACGCTCGACCTTTCGGTCTCCGTGTTCCGAGGCCATATCTGCATATGCTAGGCTCGTCAAGTTTAACCTGAGTATTCTGCGTGTGCAAAACTGGCTTGCACCCGTTGTAGATCGACGTAGATCTTATCACACCCGATCATCACGTGGTTTCTCGGCACGACGAACTTTGGCAACATTGCATACTCAGGGAGAACACTTCTTGATAATTTTAGTGAGAGATCATCTTAAAATGCTACCGTCAATCAAAGCAAGATAAGATGCATAAAGGATAAACATCACATGCAATCAATATAAGTGATATGATATGGCCACCATCATCTTGTGCTTGTGATCTCCATCTCAAAAGCACCGTCGTGATCACCATCGTCACGGTAGCGACACCTTGATCTCCATCGTAGCATCGTTGTCGTTCGCCATCTATTGCTTCTCGACTATCGCTACCGCTTAGTGATAAAGTAAAAGCAATTACGAGCGTTGCATTTCATACAATAAGCGACAACCATATGGCTCCTGCCGATTGCCGATAACCGGTTACAAAACATGATCATCTCATACAATAAAATATAGCATCACATCTTGACCATATAACATCATGGCTCCTGCTTTGTTGTTAGTTGAATTTTAATGCGTTCCTTGAAAGCAAAGTTGAAAGATGATGGTAGCAATTACGGATTTGGGTCCGTAACACGAGATTATCCTCATTCTGCCTGGAAGAGTTCGTCTGGAAGCACCGCATTGGGTGCGAACTGCTTCTTGATGCTGGCCGGCGGCGTTAAAGCGTCTGGCGAGCAAAGCTGATGACTACTCTATAGTTCGATGTGCCATGCTTTACGGCTTAGAACCAGGTCTTCAGCGGCGTTTTGAGCGTCATGAGCATATGAGATGTTCGAGTTTGAAGTTAATATTTCAAGCAAATGCCGGATTGAGAGATATGAAGTGTCAATAAGTTCTATAGCTGCAAGATGGAGGAGAATAGTTACGTCGGTGAACACATACTCGAGAATGTGTGGGTATAATAATCACTTGATTCAAGCTGGGAGTTAATCTTCACGATGATAGTGTCATTGAGAACTCTCCAATCACGCCACCAAGCTACAAGAGCTTCGTGATGAACTATAATATGCAAGGGATGAACAAGACTATTCGAGCTCTTGGCGATCTTTGAAAGCAGAGGTAGAAATCAGAAGGAGCATCAAGTGTTAATGGTCAAAAGACCACTAGTTTCAAGAAGAAGGGCAAAGGGAAGAAGAAGGGAACTTCAAGTTGCTGCTCAAGAGAAGAAACCCAAGTCTTGTCCTAAGCACGAGGCTGAGTGCTTCTCTTTAAGCGGTGGACCTTTGAGCGGAACTGCCCCAAGTACTTGGCGGATAAGAAGGATGGCAAAGTGAACAAAGGTATATGTGATATACATGTTATTGATGTGTACCTAACTAGAGCTCGTAGTAGCTTTTGGGTATTTGATCTTGGTTTTGTTGCTAATATTTGCAACTCGAAGCAGGGACTATGGAATAAGCGAGCGGCCAGGGCGAGGTGACGATGCGGCGTGGGAAGCGGTTCCAAAGTTGATGTGATTGCGTCGACACGCTACCTCTACATCTACCTTGGGATTAGTTTTAGACCTGAATAATTGTTATTTGGTGCGGCGTTGAGCATGAACATTATATCTGGATCTTGTTTGATGCGAGGCGGTTATTCATTTAAATCGAGAGAATAATGGTTGTTCTATTTATATGAGTAATATCTTTTATGGTCATGCACCCTTGAAGAGTGGTCTATTTTATTGAATCTCGATAGTAGTGATACACATATTCATAATGTTGAAGCCAAAAGATGCGAGTTGATAATGATAGTGCAACTTATTTGTGGCCTTGCCGTTTAGGTCATATCGATTGTAAAAGCATGAAGAAACTCCATCTTGATGGACTTACGGAATCACTTGATTATGAATCACTTGGTACTTGCGAACCGTGCCTCATGGGCAAGATGACTAAAACACCGTTCTCGGAACTATGGAGAGCAACAGATTTATTGGTAATCATACATACGGATGTATGTGGTCAATGAATGTTGAGGCTAAATGGCGGATATCGTTATTTTCTCACTTTCACGGATGATTTGAGCGAGATATGGGTATATCTACTTAATGAAGCACAAGTCTAAAACATTTGAAAAGTTCAAAGAATTTGAGTGAAGTAGAAAATCATCGTAACAAGAAAATAAAGTTTCTATGATCGATCGTGGAGGAGAATATTTGAGTTCTGAGTTTGGTTTACATTTGAAACAATGCGGAATAGTTTAGCAACTCATACACGGAACACCACAGCGAAATGGTGTGTCGAGCGTCGTGTCGTACTTTACTTGATATGGTGCGATCTATGATGTCTCTTACCGATTTACCGCTATCGTTTTGGGGTTATGCTTTAGAGGCGGCCGCATTCATGTTAAATAGGGCACCATCAAAATCCGTTGAGACGACGCCTTATGAACTGTTGTTTGGCAAGAAACCAAAGTTGTCGTTTCTTAAAGTTTGGGGCTGTGATACTTATGTGAAGAAACTTCAACCAGATAAGCTCGAACCCAAATCGGAGAAATGTAGGATACCCAAAAGAGACTGTTTGGTACACCTTCTATCATAGATCCGAAGGCAAGACATACGTTGCTAACAATGGATCCTTTCTAGAGAAGTAGTTTCTCTCGAAAGAAGTGAGTGGGAGGAAAATAGAACTTGATGAGATAACTGTATCTATTCCCTTATTGGAAGGTAGTTCATCACGAGAACCGGTTCCCGTGACAACTACACCAATTAGTGAGGAAGCTAATGATATTGATCATGAAACTTCAGAACAAGTTTCTGCTGAGCCTCGTGGGTCTACGAGTAAGATCCGCACCAAAGTGAGTGCGGTAATCCTATTACGGAAGTCATGTTACTTGACCTTGAGGAACCTCTCGAACTATGAGAAGCGATGATGAGCCAGATTCATAAAATGGCTAGAGGCCATGAAATCGAGATGGGATCCATGTATGAAAACAAAGTATGGACTTTGGTTGACTTGCCGATGATCGGCAAGCCATTGAGAATAAATGGATCTTTAAGAAGAAGACTAGCGCTGATGGTAATATTCTTGTCTATAAAGCTCGACTTGTTGCGAAAGGTTTTCGACAAGTTCAAGGGGTTGACTACGATGAGACTTTCTCACCCGTAGTGATGCTTAAGTCTATCCGAATCATGTTGGCTATTGCTACATTTCATGATTATGAAATTTGGCAAATGGATGTTAAAACTGCATTCTTGAATGGATTTCTAGAAGAAGAGTTGTATATGATGCAGCGGAAGGTTTTGTTGATCCAAAAGGTCTTGACAAAGTGTGCAAGCTCTATCGTTCCATGTATGGACTGGTGCAAGCATCTCGGAGTTGGAATAAGCGCTTTGATAGTGTGATCAAAGCATATGGTTTTATCTGAGACTTTTGGAGAAGCTTTGTATTTACAAGAAAGTGAGTGGGAGCTATGTAGCATTTCTAGTTTTATATGTTGATGACATATTATTAATTGGAAATGATATAGAATTTCGAGATAGCATAAAGGGATACTTGAATAAAAGTTTTTTGAATGAAAGACCTCGGTGAAGCTGCTTACATATTGGGCATCAAAATCTATAGAGATAGATCAAGGCGGCTTAATAGGACTTTCACAAAGCACATACCTTGACAAAATTTTGAAAAAGTTCAAAATGGATCGAGGCAAAAAATGATTCTTGCATGTGCTACAAGGTGTGAAGTTGAGTCAAACTCAATGCCCGACCACAATGAGAAGATAGAGAAAATGAAAAATGTTCCTATGCTTGACAATAGGCTCTATCATGTATGCAATTTGTGTACGGACACGGCGTATGTAGCAATAAGCTTGGCAGGAAGGTACCAAAGTAATCGAGTGGATCCTTTGGACAGCGGTCAAGAACATCTGAAATACGAAAAGGACTAAGGATATGTTTCTCATATATGGAGGTGACAAAGAGCTAGTCGTAAATGGTTACGTCGATGCAAGCTTTGACCTTTGATCGAGACGATTCTAAATTGCAAACCGAATACATGTTTATATTAAGCGGTGGAGCTGTAAGTTGGTGCAGTTCTAAACAAAGCGTCGTGGCGGGATCTACATGTGAAGCGGAGTACATAGCTGCTTACGAAGCAGCAAATGAAGAATGCGGATGAAGGAGTTCATTTCGATCTAGGTGTCATACCTAGTGCATCGGGACCAATGAAGATCTTCTGTGACAATCTTGGTGCAATTGCTTTGGCAAAGGAATCCAGATTTCACAAGAGGACCAAGCACATCAAGAGGCGCTTCAATTCCATTAGGGACCAAGTCAAGTGGGAGACATAGAGATTTGCAAGATACATATGGATCTGAATGTTGCGAGACCGTTGACTAAGCCTCTCTCACGAGCAAAACATGATCAGCACCAAAACTCCATGGGTGTTAGAATCATTACTATGTAATCTAGATTATTGACTCTAGTGCAAGTGGGAGACTGAAGGAATTATGCCCTAGAGGCAATAATAAAGTTATTATTTATTTCCTCATATCATGATAAATGTTTATTATTCATGCTAGAATTGTATTAACCGGAAACATGATACATGTGTGAATACATAGACAAAACTATAGTCACTAGTATGCCTCTACTTAACTAGCTCATTAATCAAAGATGGTTATGTTTCCTAACCATAGACATGTGTTGTCATTTGATTAGTGGGATCACATCATTAGAAGAATGATGTGATTGACATGACCCATTCCGTTACCCTAGCACTTGATCGTTTAGTATCTGCTATTGCTTTCTTCATGACTTATACAAAGTTCCTACAACTATGAGATTGTGCAACTCCGTTTACGGAAGAACACTTTGTGTGCTACCAAGCGTCTAGCGTAAGCTGGGTGATTATAAAGGTGCTCTCTGGTGTTTCGAAGGTACATGTTGGGTTGGCATAATTGAGATTAGGATTTGTCACTCCGATTGTCGGAGAGGTATCTCTGGGCCCTCTCGGTAATACTCATCACCTAAGCCTTGCAAGCATGTAACTAATGAGTTAGTTATAAGATGATGTATTATGGAGCGAGTAAAGAGACTTGCCGTAGCGAGATTGAACTAGGTATTGGATACCGCGATCGAATCTCGGGCAAGTAACATACCGATGACAAAGGAACAACGTATGTTGTTATGCGGTTTGACCGATAAAGATCTTCGTAGAATATGTAGGAACCAATATGGGCATCCAGGTCCCACTATTGGTTATTGACGAGAATGGTTTTAGGTCATGTCTACATAGTTCTCGAACCGTAGAGTCCCTTGCAACAACGTTTGATGGCAGTTTTATTATGAGTTTATAAGTTTTGATGTACGAAGTTTGTTGAGTCCGGATGTGATCACGGACATGACGAGGAGTCTCGGAATGGTCGAGACATAAAGATTGATATATTGGAAGCCTGTGTTTGGACATCGGAATGGTTCGGGTGAAATCGGCATTTCTTGGAGTCTGGGAGGTTCGGAACCCCGGGGTTAATGGGCCTACATGGGCCAAGAGGGAGAAGAGGAAGGATCCGGGGAGGGGCGCGCCCTCCTCCTCCTATTCGAATAGGACAAGGGAAGGGGCGGCGCCCCCTTTCCTTCCCTCCTTCCCCTCTTTCCCCTTCTCTCCTACTCCAACTTGGAAAGGGAGTCCTACTCCCGGTGGGAGTAGGACTCCCCCCCCCTGCGCCCCTTAGTCAGGCGGCCTCCTCCCCTGGCTCCTTTATATCTGAGGCGGGGGCACCCATAGACACACAAGTTGATCTCGGATCGTTCCTTAGCCGTGTCGGTGCCCCCTTCCACCATATTCCACCTCGGTCATATCGTCGCGGAGTTTAGGCGAAGCCTGCGCGATAGAACATCATCATCGTCCTGCCGTCGTCTTGTGGAACTCATCTCGGAGCTCGGCTGGATCGGGCGGAGATCGTCATCGAGCTGAGCGTGTGCTGAACTCGGAGGCTCCATCGTTCGGTGCTTGGATCGGTCGGATCGTGAAGGCGTCGACTATATCAACAGCGTTGTGATAGCGCTTCGCTTACGGTCTGCAGTGCGTGGACATACACTCTCCCTCTCGTTGCTATGCCATCACCATGATCTTGCGTGTGCGTGGGAAATTTTTGAAATTACTCGTTCCCCAGCAGTGGCATCGAGCCTAGGTTTTATCGTTGATGTTATATGCACGAGTAGAACACAAGTGAGTTGTGGGCGATACAAGTCATCTTGCATACCAGCATGTCATACTTTGGTTGGCGGTATTGTGAGATGAAGCGGCCGGACCGACATTACAGCGTCACGCTTCTGCGAGACTGGTTTCACCGTTCGAGCACTCGTGCTTAAAGGTGGTGGCGGGTGTCTGTCTCTCTCACTTTAGCTGAATCGAGTGTGGCTCGCCGGTCCTTGCTAAGGTTAAAACAGCACCAACTTGCGAACTATCGTTGTGGTTTTGATCGTGGTAAGAACATTTCTTGCTAAGCCCGTAGCAGCCACGTAAAATTTGCAACAACAAAGTAGAGGGCGTCTAACTTGTTTTTGCAGGGCATGTTGTGATGTGATATGGTCAAGGCGTGATGCTATATTTTATTGTATGAGATGATCATGTTTTGTAACGAAGTTATCGGCAAGCTGGCGAGGAGCCATATGGTTGTCGCTTTATTGTATGAAATGCAAGCATACATAATTGCTTTACTTTATCACTAAGCGGTAGCGATAGTCGTAGAAGCAATAGATGGCGTGAGCGACAACGATGCTACGATGGAGATCAAGGTGTCGTGCTGGTGGCGATGGTGATCACGGCGGTGCTTGGAGATGGAATCACAAGCACAAGATGATGATGGCCATATCATATCACTTATATTGATTGCATGTGATGTTTATCCTTCATGCATCTTATCTTGCTTTGATTGCGGTAGCATTTTAAGATGATCTCTCACTAAAATTATCAAGTAGTGTTCTCCACGGTATGCACCGTTGCCAAAGTTAAATCGTGCGAGACACCGCGTGATGATCGGGTGTGATAAGCTCTCGTCCATCTACAGCGGGTGCAAGCCAGTTTGCACCTTGAATACTCGAGTTAAACTTGCGAGCCTAGCATATGCGAGATATGGCCTCGAAACATGGAACCCGAAAGGTCGGCGTGAATCATATAGTAGATATGATCAACATAATGATGTTCACCATTGAAAACTACTCCATCTCACGTGATGATCGGTTATGGTTTAGTTGATTTGGATCACGTGATCACTTAGATGACTAGAGATGTACGTCTAAGTGGGAGTTCTTAAGTAATATGATTAATTGAACTTAAATTTATCATGAACTTAGTACTGATAGTATCTTGCTTGTCTATGTTTGTTTGTAGATAGATGGCTCGTCTTTGTTGTTCGTTGAATTTTAATGCGTTCCTTGAGAAAGCAAAGTTGAAAGATGATGGTAGCAATTACGATTTGGGTCCGTAACTTTGAGGATTATCCTCATTGCTGCCTGAAGAGTTACGTCTGGAAGCACCGCTGGGTGCGAACTGCTTCTTGATGCTGGCCAGCGGCGTTAGAGCGTCTGGCGAGAGCAAAAGCGATGACTACTCTATAGTTAAGTGTGCCATGCTTTACGGCTTAGAACCGGGTCTTCAACGACGTTTTGAACGTCATGGAGCATATGAGATGTTCGAGGAGTTGAAGTTAATATTTCAAGCAAATGCCGGATTGAGAGATATGAAGTCTCCAATAAGTTCTATAGCTGCAAGATGGAGGAGAATAGTTACATCGGTGAACACATACTCGGAATATGCGGGTATAATAATCACTTGATTCAAGCGGGAGTTAATCTTCACGATGATAGTGTCATTGTGAAATTCTCCAATCACGCCACCAAGCTACAAGAGCGTGATGAACTATAATATGCAAGGGATGAACAAGACTATTCGAGCTCTTGGCGATCTTTGAAAGCAGCGGAGGTAGAAATCAGAAGGAGCATCAAGTGTTGATGGTCAACAAGACCACTAGTTTCAAGAAGAAGGGCAAAGGGAAGAAGAAGGGAACTTCAAGAAGAGCGGCAAGCAAGTTGCTGCTCAAGAGAAGAAACCCAAGTCTGGTCCTAAGCACTGGCCGAGTGCTTCTCTGCAAGCGGTGGACACTAGAAGCGGAATTGCCCCAAGTATTTGGCGGATAAGAAGGATGGCAAAGTGAACAAAGGTATATGTGATATACATGTTATTGATGTGTACCTAACTAGAGCTCGTAGTAGCTTTTGGGTATTTGATCTGGTTACATTGCTAATATTTGCAACTCGAAGCAGGGACTACTGGAATAAGCGAGCCTTGGCCAGGGCGAGGTGACGATCTGGCGTGGGAAGCGGTTCCAAAGTCGATGTGATCGCGATCGGCATGCTACCTCTACATCTACCTTGGGATTAGTTTTAGACCTGAATAATTGTTATTTGGTGCGGCGTTGAGCATGAACATTATATCTGGATCTTGTTTGATGCGAGGCGGTTATTCATTTAAATCGAGAGAATAATGGTTGTTCTATTTATATGAGTAATATCTTTTATGGTCATGCACCCTTGAAGAGTGGTCTATTTTATTGAATCTCGATAGTAGTGATACACATATTCATAATGTTGAAGCCAAAGGATGCGAGTTGATAATGATAGTGCAACTTATTTGTGTACTTGCCGTTTAGGTCATATCGATGTAAAAGCATGAAGAAACTCCATCTTGATGGACTTACGGAATCACTTGATTATGAATCACTTGGTACTTGTGAACCGTGCCTCATGGGCAAGATGACTAAAACACCGTTCTCGGAACTATGGAGGCAACAGATTTGTTGGAAATCATACATACGGATGTATGTGGTCAATGAATGTTGAGGCTAAATGGCGGATATCGTTATTTTCTCACCTTCACGGATGATTTGAGCGGATATGGGTATATCTACTTAATGAAGCACAAATGCTGAAACATTTGAAAAGTTCAAAGAATTTGAGTGAAGTAGAAAATCATCGTAACAAGAAAATAAAGTTTCTCGATCGATCGTGGAGGAGAATATTTGAGTTCTGAGTTTGGTTTACATTTGAAACAATGCGGAATAGTTTAGCAACTCCGCACACTGGAACACCACAGCGAAATGGTGTGTCCAAGCGTCGTGTCGTACTTTACTTGATATGTTGCGATCTATGATGTCTCTTCTTGATTTACGCTATCGTTTTGGGGTTATGCTTTAGAGGCGGCGCATTCACATTAAATAGGGCACCATCAAAATCCGTTGAGATGGCGCCTTATGAGCTGTGGTTTGGCAAGAAACCAAAGTTGTCGTTTCTTAAAGTTTGGGGCTGCGATGCTTATGTGAAGAAACTTCAACGGATAAGCTCGAACCCAAATCGAATGTGTCTTCATAGGATACCCAAAAGAGGTATTGGGTACACCTTCTATCACAGATCCGAAGGCAAGACATTCGTTGCTAAGAATGGATCCTTTCTAGAAGGAGTTTCTCTCGAAAGAAGTGAGTGGGAGGAAAGTAGAACTTGATGAGATAAGCGTATCTACTCCCTTATTGGAAGGTAGTTCATCACGAGAACCGGTTCCGTGACAACTACACCAATTAGTGAGGAAGCTAATGATATTGATCATGAAACTTGAGAACAAGTTTCTGCTGAGCCTCGTGGGTCTACGAGTAAGATCCGCACGAGTGATGCGGTAATCCTATTACGGAAGTCATGTTACTTGACCATGATGAACCTCGAACTATGAGAAGCGATGATGAGCCAGATTCCATAAAATGGCTAGAGGCCATGAAATCGAGATGGGATCCATGTATGAAAACAAAGTATGGACTTTGGTTGACTTGCCGATGATTGGCAAGCCATTGAGAATAAATGGATCTTTAAGAAGAAGGCGCGCTGATGGTAATATTCTTGTCTATAAAGCTCGACTTGTTGCGAAAGGTTTTCGACAAGTTCAAGGGGTTGACTACGATGAGACTTTCTCACCGTAGCGATGCTTAAGTCTGTCCGAATCATGTTGGCTATTGCTGCATTTCATGATTATGAAATTTGGCAAATGGATGTCAAGACTGCATTCTTGAATGGATTTCTAGAAGAAGAGTTGTATATGATGCAGCGGAAGGTTTTGTTGATCCAAAAGGTCTTGACAAAGTGTGCAAGCTCAGCGTTCCATTTATGGACTGGTGCAAGCATCTCGGAGTTGGAATAAACACTTTGATAGTGTGATCAAAGCATATGGTTTTATCTGAGACTTTTGGAAGCTTTGTATTTACAAGAAAGTGAGTGGGAGCTCTGTAGCATTTCTAGTTTTATATGTTGATGACATATTATTAATTGGAAATGATATAGAATTTCTGGATAATAAGGATACTTGAATAAAAGTTTTTCAATGAAAGACCTCGGTGAAGCTGCTTACATATTGGGCATCAAAATCTATAGAGATAGATCAAGGCGGCTTAATAGGACTTTCACAAAGCACATACCTTGACAAAATTTTGAAAAAGTTCAAAATGGATCGAGCGAAGAAAGGATTCTTGCACTGTGCTACAAAGTGTGAAGTTGAGTCAAACTCAATGCCCGACCACAGCGAGAAGATAGAGAAAATGAAAAATGTTCCTATGCTTCAGCCATAGGCTCTATCATGTATGCAATGTTGTGTACCGGACGGCGTATGCTTAGCAATAAGCTTGGTAGGAAGGTACCAAAGTAATCGAGTGGATCCTTTGGACAGCGGTCAAGAACATCTGAAATACGAAAAGGACTAAGGATATGTTTCTCGTATATGGAGGTGACAAAGAGCTAGTCGTAAATGGTTACGTCGATGCAAGCTTTGACAGCGATCGAGACGATTCTAAATGCATAACCGGATCGTGTTTATATTAAGCGGTGGGTGTAAGTTGGTGCGAGTTCTAAACAAAGCGTCGTGGCGGGATCTACATGTGAAGCGGAGTACATAGCTGGTTACGAAGCAGCAAATGAAGAATGCGGATGAAGGAGTTCATTTCGATCTAGGTGTCATACCTAGTGCATCGGGACCAATGAAGATCTTCTGTGACAATCTTGGTGCAATTGCTTTGGCAAAGGAATCCAGATTTCACAAGAGGACCAAGAACATCAAGAGGCGCTTCAATTCCATTGGGACCAAGTCCAAGTGGGAGACATAGAGATTTGCAAGATACATACGGATCTTAATGTTGCGAGACCGTTGACTAAGCCTCTCTCACGAGCAAAACATGATCAGCACCAAAACTCCATGGGTGTTAGAATCATTACTATGTAATCTAGATTATTGACTCTAGTGCAAGTGGGAGGCTGAAGGAAATATGCCCTAGAGGCAATAATAAAGTTATTATATATTTCCTCATATCATGATAAATGTTTATTATTCATGCTAGAATTGTATTAACGGAAACATGATACATGTGTGAATACATAGACAAAACTATAGTCACTAGTATGCCTCTACTTAACTAGCTCATTAATCAAAGATGGTTATGTTTCCTAACCATAGACATGTGTTGTCATTTGATTAGTGGGATCACATCATTAGAAGAATGATGTGATTGACATGACCCATTCATTAGCCTAGCACTTGATCGTTTAGTATCTTGCTATTGCTTTCTTCATGACTTATACAAAGTTCCTACAACTATGAGTTGTGCAACTCCATTTACGGAAGAACACTTTGTGTGCTACCAAGCGTCTAGCATAGCTGGGTGATTATAAAGGTGCTCTCTGGTGTTTCGAAGGTACATGTTGGGTTGGCATAATTCGAGATTAGGATTTGTCACTCCGATTGTCGAAGAGGTATCTCTGGGCCCTCTCGGTAATACTCATCACCTAAGCCTTGCAAGCATGTAACTAATGAGTTAGTTATAAGATGATGTATTACATAGCGAGTAAAGAGACTTGCGATAGCGAGATTGAACTAGGTATTGGATACTGGCGATCGAATCTCGGGCAAGTAACTATACCGATGACAAAGGGAACAACGTATGTTGTTATGCGGTTTGACCGATAAAGATCTTCGTAAAATATGGTTTTAGGTCATGTCTACATAGTTCTCGAACCCGTAGAGTCCATGCGCTTAACGTTTCGATGGCAGTTTTATTATGAGTTTATA
>JAHHZJ010000791.1:0-24176 GCA_021437245.1 Aegilops speltoides
CACATCTGGACTCTAAAAATAGTCTATACTAATGTATTTCGAAATTACATGGGCTGGCCCAATAATAAGGTGTGTGACACCTAGAATAGTCTCTGGACGAATTTATGAAGTGGCATCTTGTATATTTCGTCCAAGGCTTCATGCACTCATTATGGTGGCTTCAAAGTCCTGAAATCATCACTTGTAACTCCATTCTTGTCCCCCTGCGCATGCCATCATCTCCATGCTTGTTCTTGCTCCAATGTTCATCCTTCTCCAAGCTAGGCCCTTCATTTGTAAGCAAAACAAATGTATCCAATTTAAGCGACATCATATTCTCATGAACATTAGAATCATTACCAAGAAAGCGAAAGTACACAGTAATTTAGTTGGCGTCTTGTGAGCTCTAGTAATTGGTCCGATATGTATAGCGGCGGGGGCTGTGGGTGTAACAATGGTATTGATGTCCTCATCATCCTCCCTTCTTGAAATGAAGTCGTCCTCGACGGAAGTTCATCTTCCTCACCCAAATATGGCTTCAAATCTGCAATGTTAAAAGTGGGACTAACCCCAAAATCTGCGAGCAGCTCAAGTTTATATGCATTATCATTTACTTTCTCCAACACCTTAAAGGGACCAGCAGCACGTGGCATTAGCTTTGATTTGCGCAAATCGAAATCTATCCTTACATAAATGTAACCAAACAAGATCTCGGTGCAAACACAACATGTTTTCTACCCTTATCTCCACAAGTTTATATTTAGCATTCATCGCTCAATGTTTTCCTTAGTTAACTCATGCATTTTAAAATCAATTCAGCACGTTCTTTAGCATCAAAATTAACCTTCTCCGAAGATGGAAGAAGCAACAAATCAATAGGTGCGCGGTAGGAAACCATACACAACTTCAAAGGGCACATCTTAGTAGTAGAATGCAATGAGCGATTATAAGCAAATTCAATATGAGGCAAGCATTCCTCCCACATTTTCTTATTATTCTTTAGAACAGCCCTAAGCATAGTAGACAATGTTCTATTGACTACTTGGTTTGTCCATCGGTTTGGGGGTGACAAGTAGTACTAAAAGCAGTTTAGTCCCCAACTTAGCCCATAAACATCTCCAAAAGTGGCTAAGAAATTTAGTATCACGATCTGAAACAATAGTATTTGGCACACCATGCAAGCGAATAATTTCACGAAAGAACAAATCAGCAACATTGACATCATCATCGCTTTTATGACATGGTATAAAGTGTGCCATTTTCGAGAATCTATCCACGACAACAAATATGCTATCCCTCCCCTTCTTTGTTCTAGGTAAACCTAAAACAAAGTCCATAGATATATCCTCCCAAGGAACACTAGAGTACAGAGCAAAGGCATATATAAACCATGAGGATTGAGTCGTGACTTAGCTTTTTGACATGTAGTGCAGTGAGCAACAAAGCGCTCAACATCCGTCTCATCTTTGGCCAAAAGAAATGTGTAGCTAGTCGTCCTCCGTCTTCTTCACGCCAAAGTGTCCCATTAGTCCTCCTCCATCGCCTCCTGCAACAACAAAAACGAGCGGAGCTAGCTGGAATGCATAGCTTGTTAGAACGAAACACAAATCCATCATTAACGACAAACTTGTTCCATGTTCTTCCTTCTTTACAATTCTGCAATACATCTTTAAAATCAGCATCATGCACATATTGATCTTTGATGGTCTCCAAACCAAATATTTTGAAGTCAAGTTGTGAAAGCATAGTATAGCGACGAGACAATGCATCGGCAATAACATTTTCTTTACCCTTCTTGTGTTTAATGACATAAGGAAAGTCTCAATGAATTCAACCCATTTAGCATGTCTACGATTCAGTTTAGCTTGACTTTTAATATGTTTCAAAGATTCATGATCAGAATGTATAACAAATTCTTTGGGCCATAAATAATGTTGCCATGTTTCTAAAGTCCGAACAAGAGCATATAATTCTTTATCATAAGTAGAATAATTCAGACTAGGCCCCTCAATTTTTAGAGAAAAGTATGCAACAGGTTTGCCATCTTGTAATAACACACCTCTAATCCAATTCCACTAGCATCACATTCAAGCTCAAAAGTCTTATTAAAATCGGAAGTTGGAGTAAAGGGCATGTGTCAACTTATCTTTCAATACCGTGAAGGCTTCTTCACATGCGGTACCCCAAACAAAAGGCACATCCTTCTTTGTAAGCTCATTGAGAGGTGCAGACAATGGTGCTGAAATCTCTCAAAGCGCCTATAAAACCAGCGAGGCCAAGAAAACTCCTCACTTGTGTGACCGTTTTGGGCTGCGGCCAACTCTCAATAGCTTCAATCTTGGCTTTATCAACTTCAATTCCTGTGGAGTAACAACATAGCCAAGAAAAGATACTCGGTCGGTGCAAAGGTGCACTTCCCAAGGTTACCAAACAAGCGTGCATCACGTAGAGCATTAAAAACAACACGTAAATGTTCCAAATGTTCTTCCAAAGATTTGCTATAAATCAGTATATCATCAAAATAGACTACCACAAATCGTCCAATGAAAGCACGTAAAACTTCGTTCATTAATCTCATGAAAGTACTAGGTGCATTAGTTAACCCAAAAGGCATGACTAACCACTCATATAATCCAAACTTAGTTTTAAATGTTGTTTTCCATTCATCTCCCAATTTCATACGAATTTGATGGTATCCACTCATAAATCAACTTTGGAGAATATTGTAGAGCCACTCAATTCATCAAGCATATCATCTAGCCTAGGAATAGGGTGGCGATAACGAATAGTAATATTATTAATGCCTCTACAATCAACACACATCGTGATGTACCATCCTTTTCGGCACTAGAATAATAGGAACAGCACAAGGACTAAGGGATTGGCGTATATAACCTTTGTCGAGCAGCTCTTGTACTTGACGCATAATCTCCTTCGTCTCCTCTGGATTGGTACGGTATGGTGCGGTTTGGTAATGATGCACGGGAATTAAGTCAATTTGATGCTCAATCCCTCGAATAGGTGGTAATCCGGTGGCGCGTCTTGTGGAAGAGCGTCGGTGAACTCTGCAAAATGTTAGTGACAGCGAGGGGCAAAGAAGGAAAACCGTCCTCGAATGAAAATAATGCCTCTTTGCACACAAAAGCATAGCAAACAGATTTGCTAAAATCTAGCTCATCAATATCAGATTTAGTGGCAAGTAAACATGCACTTTTCAATTTAATTTGAAGCAACACTAGATGGTTTACTATTAGGCTTCATATGTTGCTCAAATTCTTTTGCCACAATCTGATTTTCACTCTTATTTTCTCTGTTTTGCTTTATTAGCTCTATTAATATCATCTTTCAAAATGGACTCAGGAGTCATAGGAAGCAAAGTAATATTTTATCCTTATGAACAAGAGTATCTTGATTGTTTCTACCATGGTGTATAAATTTTTATCAAATTGCCATGGTCTACCAAGTAATAAGGAACATGCTTGCATAGGTACCACATCACAATCAACATAATCAGCATATGTAGAGATACTAAAATGCACACGAGCGATGCGTGTTACCTTAACCTTGCATTTGTTGTTGAACCATTGGATGTAGTAAGGATGTGGATGTGGTCTTGTGGTGAGAGATAGCTTCTCCACCATCTCCATGCTAGCCAAGTTGTTGCAGCTCCCTCCATCTATGATGGCGAATAGAGCGTTCCTTCACAACTCCTTTGTATGGAACAAATTATGCCTCTGATTTTGCTCGACTTGTAACTGCACACTCAAAACACGTTGAGCAACTAAACATTCATACTGTCGGCATCTTGACAGGCCATGTATTGTGTCTCATGATCGAGAATCATCTCCACCGTGTTCCTCATGTGTAATAAGAGCCAAAGTCTCCTCATCATAGTCACTAGCGGACTCATACCCACCATCCTCGGTAGCAATCATCACTGCGCTGAGATTTGCATTCTCTGTAAAATGTCCTCTTCCCTTACAATGACGACAAATAATATCACTTGTGTGCCTGTTGGCGCCATGGAAGAAGAAGAGCTCTGTGCAGAGCCGGCGGTGTGCTCTTGGCGAGATAGTGGTGGTTGTGCACTGCTTTCTTGTATCACGGTTGGAGGTGGCACTTTGAAGGAGGTGATGGTGCGGTGGAAGTAGATGATGCGTGGTGTCCATGATGAAGGTCGACTGCGAGAAAAGTTAGTGCGGCGCCAATGCTGTCGATCCTGCACTTCACGTTCAGCTTTACAAGCAAGATGGAATAAGCGAGTGATATTATTATAATCCTTATAGTCTAGAATGGTCGAATATCTCTATTTAATCCACCCGAAAGCGTGCAAGCATAGCTTCATTCTCCTCAACAATACCACATCTAATCAAGCCGGTTTGTAATTCGATAATATTCTTCTCTGAATTTTTACCTTGTCTTAAGCGCTGCAATTTTTGAAGTAATTCACGTTGATAATATGGTGGAACCAGCGATGCATAGCAGTTTTCAAAGCAGCCCAAGTAGCTGGAGCAGGATATAATCTACAATGTTGAGACCACCAAACACATGCAAAGCTAGTGAAAGCACAAACAGCGGCGGAACACGTCTCTCCTCGGGATATTGTAAACATGTAAATCGTTGTTCGGTTTCTAACTCCCAAGTAAGATATATATAAGGAACATATCTACCCTCAAATGGTGGAATATTCAATTTCAGTTTAGGGAGATGGTCATGATCTCGTACTGAGGGAGCCCTAACATTGCCATTATTTGCATGTGGGCGACACGGTGGTTGTGGTCTTTGGTGGTTGCGCGTAGTTACGATGTTGATCAACCTCATCCTCGTAATCTCCACATAATCATCCTCCTCGGTACCGGCAGCAGCGATGGCGAGAGCCAAAAAGCACCAATGATGATAGCAATGGCACGAGAATTTTGTCTGGCTCAATAGGAACACGCTTGAGCTCGTCCATCTTGATTCGGAAGGGGCGTAGTTGTTGTCGTTCGAGGTGCGATAGGTGCAGCCGGCGGTGGTTGTGGAAAGCAGCGAGCAATTCATCAAACTTGCTATCAAGCTTTGTTTCAAGCGTCTTCTCAATGCCATCTATCTTCTCCATGGCCTCGTCAAATCTGTTTAGCACATCTTGCACTGTCCAATCATCATTTCTTTGAAACTTATCATGTAGCTGTTTGTTCGTCGGAGTTCTCCCAATCAGTCTCATCGACTTGTGATCCTGCCATGGTTAGCAGACAATAGAAACACACAAGAATATGATCCTCTGAGACTACTAGGAAGTGGTGGTGGTGGTGTGGTGGGCAGTCACAAATCCGTCAAGCAAATCTCAAATTCTTACAGTTCTTACCCGGCGGTGGTGATCGGCAACCGTTGTAGTCAAAACTCTCAAAGCTTGGATATAGCGATTACGGGGAGAATCAAGCATACAGCGTAGATGTATGTGGAGTGGGAAGGCTTATAATATGGTAGCAAAAATGGTCGACAATAATCAATTGAGAGATGCAAAGTTGAATAAGCGCTCAGCATGGCAGTCTTGTCTTTGGTCCTAGGCTGACCGGACTAGAGCGCGAGCCTAGAACACGAACAAAATGAGTGTCGTAAACGAGCACACTAGCACTTTTTTCGTTGTTTTTTTTTTTGCTCATTTTTTTTGCGAAAAATCACTATAAAGGATGTCTCAAAGCTCTTCCAGTGAGCGGGAAAGAAATCGACAAATTTTTTTTTTTTGCCGGGACCCAAAAAGTGAAGAGGTCAAAAAACTTTCAATGGTAGTGAAGATAATGATAGAAAAACAACTGCGTTTTTGGAAAATTTTGGACATACAACAACTTTTTCTGAAACCAACTTTCACTTGAAAAGTTTGAATCGAAACCTACTCGGATAAATTCTTTCGGAAAACTAGCTACGAAAATAAATCTAATATGCAAAGAACTTCGGTTGGTGGTGGATATATGGTGGTGGTATATAGCAGCGGTGGTGGTATATACTCAAAGCGGTTGATAGAGGCAAAGGTGTCCGTCTTTCGATGAGATGGTGGATTTCGCTTTGGTGGAAGTCGACTTTGCGATCGACTCTGACGTGCGAGGGCGTCGCGCCTTAGCAATCGCTAAACCAACTCCGAGAGGTTATTGACCACGCGAACACGATCAACGACCACGAGGTCTATTTCCTGCGAGCAAGCGAAGAACAAGCAAGCTGAGATTGCAATCTGGATATTGCGAATATAAGATGAAAGCTTTATTGATCAAGGTGGGGTTACTGTGGCGCCTTTATGCAGTCGTTGAACACAAGCGAAATCTGTGAAGTTGCAGCTATGGCGAACTTTTGATCTAAACAAAACCCAAGTCTAAGCGGTGCCCTAAGGGCTGTATATATGGAGGAAGAGGGGTGAATTTCGTGGCCCTTGGTGGAGGGTCGAAACTAACCCTATCTCTGTTTCCCCACACATCGGACTCTAAAAATAGCCTATACTAATGTATTTCGAAATTACATGGGCTGGCCCAATAATAAGGTGCCTGCAGCACCTAGAATAGCCTATGGGCGAATATTATGAAGTGGCATCTTGTATATTTCGTCCAAGGCTTCATGCACTCCTTATGGTGGCTTCAAAGTCCTGAAATCATCACTTGTAACTCCGTTCTTGATCCCCTTGCGCATGCCATCAACTCCATGTGTGTTCTTGCTCCAATGTTCATCCTTCTCCAAGCTAGGCCCTTCATTTGTAAGCAAAACAAATGTATCCAATTTAAGCAGCATCATATTCTCATGATGATGAGGACATGAGCTCTACCTTGTATATGACCAAAAATATTGCATACATGCATATTTGTCGGTGATTTCTAGTGCAAACTATTCAATAATCTATTTATGTTATCGAACAAAATACTTCACACACTTTTGTGTTTTGTCTAATTGCAGGTGTATGGGACATTTGTACAATCCACATATGAAGATAAGGAAAAAGAGATGTTTATTTGCTGTTCAAAAGTTCTCTCACGTCACTTTTGGCCCAAGAAGATAGAGTCCAAGTCTCTCACGTTACGGATTCAGATTCGGACTGCACAGACATACCTGACTCAAAACGCCAACAACTTTTTCATACGGACTCAGAATTGGGTGATTCTTTTTTTGTTGGAAAGTAGATTTCATGCTCTTTCCAGCACAATTGGAATCACCTTAAAATCCGTCCGGAGCGTTGAGTTGTGGACAAAACAATCTGACGCTGCACCAGAATCCGAGTCAAACTACAAGTCCAAAGGTGTTCGTCACCTCCACTTGGGCCCATTGGCCTTGTACGACCTAGGGTTAGTTTTAGGCTGCCTTGGGACGTCCTCCCACCTCCTTGGCCGCCACCTTGCTCCTATATAAGTAGATCCATCTAGTAGCTTTTCCTTGGGATTTGTTTAGTTAAAGTTAGCCATTGCAACCGTGTGCCGTTTGTGTCCAACGACCAGACCAAGACGCTTACGGATCCCCACCTTTATCAATACTTCATATATATTCGCAATATTCAGATTGCTTTATCATATTCTTGCTTGTTCTTGATTGCTTGCAGGAATAGACCTTCGTGGTCAGGTTGATTGTGCTCGGCGTGGTCAATAACCTCTCGGAGTTGGTTTAGCGATTGCTAAAGCGCATAGCGTCGTGCTGCGTTTGTAGTCGGATCGTCAAAGTCGTCTCCACCAAATCGATAGTTATCATCTCATCGAAGATCGGGACACCCGCCTCTATCAAGTGGTATCGGTTTTCAGGTTGCTCGGTGAGAATTTCCAGTTTTCATAGATTAGATTTATTTTCTTACCTATTGTCCATGAAAAAGCCACAAAAAAAGTTAGATCTATTCATCCTTTATCCAAGCCACTCTGAGCCTTTGCAATTTTCTTTTCATTGGTTGCATAGTTGAATTATCGGTTGCATCGTCGTGTTGAGTTCTGGTCTTAGTGTCTAGTTCCTTTAGAGTTTGAGTTCTGTTCACATTAGTCACACCACCGCTGCATCATTATCCCTTCCGTTGTCCACCATCCCATCTATTAATTTCCACCACGTGCTACTGCGTTGTTCATTGTCATAATCATAGTTGAGGTCATTCACATCTTACTTTGATCAATCTGCATCTTATCTAGTTTGTCTTGGAAGAGGAGAAAAAAAGAGAAAAAAGAGAAAAAAAAAGAAAAAAAAAGAAAAGAAAAAAAAGAAGAAAAAAAAAGTGTGAGAAAAAAAAGAAGAAAAAAATCGGATCTATCTAGAATCAATCTCGTACCTGAATTCGGATTGGAATCATTTTGCGCACTGTTCAGTAAAACAGGTGTATCTTCCTCATCTGAAGTCCGTTTTGGCTCCGTGAGTACTCAAATTGAAGCTAGCGACGAGCCGCATCTAAATAGTTGCAGAAGCTAGTTCAATATTTGACACCTCAAAATCGGCTTCTAAATAGGTCTTTTTGCCCTCTGAAGTTCGTGAACACAGCTTGTTCCAATTTTTCAGGCCAGTTTTAGAATTCTTTGACTCCTCATATCAACTCGGAATTGAGTGATTCTTTTTGCATTGGAAAGCTTGAGTTAGTAGCATTCTTTGAAAGAATTTATCATAAAATTGGCTCAAACTTTTCAAGAGGAAAGTTGGAGAGAGAGTTGTTGTATGTCCTGCTTGGTAGTTGTTTTTCATCATTATCTTCACTACCGTTGTGATCTTCACTTATATCTTGCTGTCAAGAGCTACTTAGTATCCTTCATTGATGCTAGTTGTGCTTTCTGCCGTGACCTCATTAGTGTTCTAGGCTCGCGTCTCTAGTCGGTCTAGCCTAGGACCAGCATGATACCGTCGTTGGCGTTTATTCAACATTGCATCTTTGAATTGATTATTGCTAATCTTTTGCTACCATATATAGCCAACCCAGCTCCACATATTTCTACACGTGTATACATCGTTCCCCGGCAATCGCTTTACACAATCTTGAGTTACTTGACACGCTGGTTGCTGTCACCACCTGCCGCATGGTAAGAACTTGTAAGATATTGATATTTGCTTTCTGTGAGCACTTTACAACCACATCCTAGTAGTTCATAGGAACATTATTCGGAATTTTGTTTCTTGTTTCTACTAATCATGACAGGTTTAGGAGATAGAAGTTCTTGGACGATGGACACATCTTCACCATCACGAGAGTTGGGACAACACACACAACCACATGGTGGGGTTATCTCTTTACCGTCATTTGAGGTAGATTTAATCCTGCTATTTATCTAGCTTGGGAGTTTGAAGTAGAACAAGTTTTTAGTAACCATGACTTTTACGAACTTGGCGAGTCTGAGCTGCCACTAGAGCATTCTTGGTTTTGCTTCATTTGGTGGAGTGTGCATTGTAAGAAAAACATTGATAACCAACCCACAACTTGGAAAGATTTGAAAGATGTAATGAGAAAACATTTTTCCCTCCTTACTATCGTCGTGAATTGCTTCATAAATTTGAACAATTTAAACAAGGCAATAACACTGTTCATGCTTACTACCAAGAGTTCAAATCTTATATGCATCATTGTGACATAGAAGAATCTGAGGATGATACAATGAATAGATTTTTGGTGGTTTGAACCATGATATTGAGGCAAGATTTGATATATTCCTCGTTGCATTCTTGGTATGTATGTTCGTGCTTGTACCTTTGAGAGCGATTCTGAGGAGGATGCATTGGGTGACTACAACAACTACTATTCAGTTCATGCTCACCACCGCGGTTGGTTCCTCCACCGTTGCACCTACTAGAGCAGCCCACCTCGGATTGTGGCGCGACATCATCTCAAGAGTATGGTGCATTGTCTCGTCTGTACCTACATCAGCTCGTCTTTGCGACAAGGTAACGATAAAGGTATTGATGATATAACTTCACATGAGAATGATGCATCCCTAGTTAACTTGAATGCATCATGTGTTGAGTTACTGGTGATTTGAGCACATCACCTATTTTAGAGAATCTTGATCTTGTCATGAATCGTCATGTGATCAAACAACTGAAATACCAACAATTTTGAGTGCACCCATTGAATTAACTGTTGATGCAAAAGAATCAATGTTTAATCATTTTGATATGACCTCTAATCTTGGTGATGATTACGTGTCGAATGACTCATTGCATGTTTGCTTATCTAAGCATGTTGTAGCATGTAAATTTGATTCAAATAAGGTTTATTCACCAATGTTGGGATGGTTTAATGATGAACATTGTCAATCTTTTGAAATAAATAAGAGCTTCACTTATATGTGCAAACTGAGTTGCAATATTTTCATGCCTTCTAGTTCTTGTGCTAATTTGTTGGCTTTAGATTTTATGAACTATGCAAGTTACTCATCTATTCATGTGTCATATATGCAAAAATCAAGGGAAGTAAAATGGATGGCGTATACATATACAACATGTACACCTTGTCTCTTTTGTTAGCCACATTTCAGATTAAGCAGCGCCGAGGGCGGCTTTATTTTCAAAAGGGGAGGATGATGAGGACATGAGTACCTTGTATATGACCAAAATATTGCATACATGCATATTTGTCGGTGATTTCTAGTGCAAACTATTCAATAATCTATTTATGTTATCGAACAAAAATACTTCACACACTTTTGTGTTTTGTCTAATTGCAGGTGTATGGGACATTTGTACAATCCACATATGAAGATAAGGAAAAAAGAGATGTTTATTTGCTGTTCAAAAAGTTCTCTCACGTCACTTTTGGGCCAAGAGAAGATAGAGTCCAAGTCTCTCACGTTCTGGATTCAGATTCGGACTGCAGACATACCTGACTCAAAACGCCAACAACTTTTCATACGGACTCGAATTGGGTGATTCTTTTTTGTTGGAAAGTAGATTTCATGCTCTTTCCAGCACAATTGGAATCACCTTAAAATCCGTCCGGAGCGTTGAGTTGTGGACAAAACAATCTGACGCTGCACCAGAATCCGAGTCAAACTACAAGTCCAAAGGTGTTCGTCACCTCCACTTGGGCCCATTGGCCTTGTACGACCTAGGGTTAGTTTTAGGCTGCCTTGGGACGTCCTCCACCTCCTTGGCCGCCACCCTTGCTCCTATATAAGTAGATCCATCTAGTAGCTTTTCCTTGGGATTTGTTTAGTTAAAGTTAGCCATTGCAACCGTGTGCCGTTTGTGTCCAACGACCAGACCAAGACCGCTTACGGATCCCCACCTTTATCAATACTTCATATATATTACGCAATATTCAGATTGCTTTTATCATATTCTTGCTTGTTCTTGATTGCTTGCAGGAATAGACCTTCGTGGTCGAGTTGATTGTGCTCGGCGTGGTCAATAACCTCTCGGAGTTGGTTTAGCGATTGCTAAGGCATAGCGTCGTGCGTTTGTAGTCGGATCGTCAAAGTCGTCTCCACCAAATCGATAGTTATCATCTCATCGAAAGATCGGGACACCATATATATTAGCAATATTCAGATTGCTTTATCATATTCTTGCTTGTTCTTGATTGCTTGCGAGGAATAGACCTTAAATGGTCAGGTTGATCGGGCTCCAGCGTGATCAATAACCTTCGGAGTTGGTTTAGCGATTGCTAAGAGCGCCCGTTTGTAGTCGGATCGTCAAACTCGTCTCCACCAAATCGATAGTTATCATCTCATCGAAGATCGGGACACCCTCGCCTCTATCACATGAACATTAGAATCATTACAAAAAGCGAAAGTACGGTAATTTAGTTGGCGTCTTGTGAGCTCTAGTAATTGGTCCGGTATGTATAGCGGGGCTGTGGGTGTAACAATGGTATTGATGTCCTCATCATCCTCCCTTCTTGAAATGAAGTCGTCCTCGACGGAAGTTCATCTTCCTCACCCAAATATGGCTTCAAATCTGCAATGTTAAAAGTGGGACTAACCCCAAAATCTGCGAGGCAGCTCAAGTTTATATGCATTATCATTTACTTTCTCCAACACCTTAAAGGGACCAGCAGACACGTGGCATTAGCTTTGATTTGCGCAAATCGGAAATCTATCCTTACATAAATGTAACCAAACAAGATCTCGGTGCAAACACAACATGTTTTCTACCCTTATCTCCGACAAGTTTATATTTAGCATTCATCGCTCAATGTTTTCCTTAGTTAACTCATGCATTTTAAAATCAATTCAGCACGTTCTTTAGCATCAAAATTAACCTTCTCCGAAGATGGAAGAAGCAACAAATCAATAGGTGCACGGTAGGAAACCATACACAACTTCAAAGGGCACATCTTAGTAGTAGAATGCAATGAGCGATTATAAGCAAATTCAATATGAGGCAAGCATTCCTCCCACATTTTCTTATTATTCTTTAGAACAGCCCTAAGCATAGTAGACAATGTTCTATTGACTACTTGGTTTATCCATCGGTTTGGGGGTGACAAGTAGTACTAAAAAGTAGTTTAGTCCCCAACTTAGCCCATAAACATCTCCAAAAGTGGCTAAGAAATTTAGTATCACGATCTGAAACAATAGTATTTGGCACACCATGCAAGCGAATAATTTCACGAAAGAACAAATCAGCAACATTAACGACATCATCGCTTTTATGACATGGTATAAAGTGTGCCATTTTAGAGAATCTATCCACGACAACAAATATGCTATCCTCCCTTCTTTGTTCTAGGTAAACCTAAAACAAAGTCCATAGATATATCCTCCCAAGGAACACTAGAGTGCGAGCAAAGGCATATATAAACCATGAGGATTGAGTCGTGACTTAGCTTTTTGACATGTAGTGCAGTGAGCAACAAAGCGCTCAACATCCGTCTCATCTTTGGCCAAAAGAAATGTGTAGCTAGTATATCCTCCGTCTTCTTCACGCCAAAGTGTCCCATTAGTCCTCCTCCATCGCCTCCTGCAACAACAAAAAGGCGAGCAGAGCTAGCTGGAATGCATAGCTTGTTAGAACGAACACAAATCCATCATTAACGACGAACTTGTTCCATGTTCTACCTTCTTTACAATTCTGCAATACATCTTTAAAATCAGCATCATGCACATATTGATCTTTGATGGTCTCCAAACCAAATATTCTAAAGTCAAGTTGTGAAAGCATAGTATAGCGACGAGACAATGCATCAGCAATAACATTTTCTTTACCCTTCTTGTGTTTAATGACATAAGGGAAAGTCTCAATGAATTCAACCCATTTAGCATGTCTACGATTCAGTTTAGCTTGACTTTTAATATGTTTCAAAGATTCATGATCAGAATGTATAACAAATTCTTTGGGCCATAAATAATGTTGCCATGTTTCTAAAGTCCGAACAAGAGCATATAATTCTTTATCATAAGTAGAGTAATTCAGACTAGGCCCCTCAATTTTTTGAGAAAAGTATGCAACAGGTTTGCCATCTTGTAATAACACACCTCTAATCCAATTCCACTAGCATCACATTCAAGCTCAAAAGTCTTATTAAAATCAGGAAGTTGGAGTAAAGGGCATGTGTCAACTTAGCTTTCAATACCGTGAAGGCTTCTTCTGTGCGGTACCCCAAACAAAAGGCACATCCTTCTTTGTAAGCTCGTTGAGAGGTGCAGCAATGGTGCTGAAATCTCTCTAAAGCGCCTATAGAAACCAGCGAGGCCAAGAAACTCCTCACTTGTGTGACCGTTTTGGGCTGCGGCCAACTCTCAATAGCTTCAATCTTGGCTTTATCAACTTCAATTCCTGTGGAGTAACAACATAGCCAAGAAAAGATACTCGATCGGTGCAAAAGGTGCACTTCCCAAGGTTACCAAACAAGCGTGCATCACGTAGAGCATTAAAAACAACGCGTAAATGTTCCAAATGTTCTTCCAAAGATTTGCTATAAATCAGTATATCATCAAAATAGACTACCACAAATCGTCCAATGAAAGCACGTAAAACTTAGTTCATTAATCTCATGAAAGTACTAGGTGCATTAGTTAACCCAAAAGGCATGACTAACCACTCATATAATCCAAACTTAGTTTTAAATGCTGTTTTCCATTCATCTCCCAATTTCATACGAATTTGATGGTATCCACTCATAAATCAACTTTGGAGAATATTGTAGAGCCACTCAATTCATCAAGCATATCATCTAGCCTAGGAATAGGGTGGCGATAACGAATAGTAATATTATTAATGCCTCTACAATCAACACACATCGTGGCGTACCATCCTTTTTCGGCACTAGAATAATAGGAACAGCACAAGGACTAAGGGATTGGCGTATATAACCTTTGTCGAGCAGCTCCTGCTTGACGCATAATCTCCTTCGTCTCCTCTGGATTGATGCGGTATGGTGCGGTTGGGTAATGATGCGGGAATTAAGTCAATTTGATGCTCAATCCCTCGAATAGGTGGTAATCCGGTGCTTGCGTCTTGTGGAAAGGCGTCGGTGAACTCTGCAAAATGTTAGTGACAATGAGGGGGCAAAGAGGAAAACCGTCCTCGAATGAAAATAATGCCTCTTTGCACACAAAAGCATAGCAAACAGATTTGCTAAAATCTAGCTCATCAATATCAGATTTGGTGGCAAGTAAACATGCACTTTTCAATTTAATTTGAAGCAACATAGATGGTTTATTATTAGGCTTCATGTGTTGCTCAAATTCTTTTGCCACAATCTGATTTTCACTCTTATTTTTCTCTGTTTTGCTTTATTAGCTCTATTAATATCATCTTTCAAAATGGACTCGGGAGTCATAGGAAGCAAAGTAATATTTTATCCTTATGAACAAGAGTATCTTGATTGTTTCTACCATGGTGTCTGAAATTTTTATCAAATTGCCATGGTCTACCAAGTAACAAGGAACATGCTTGCATAGGTACCACATCACAATCAACATAATCAGCATATGTAGAGATACTAAAATGCACACGAGCGATCGTGTTACCTTAACCTTGCATTTGTTGTTGAACCATTGGATGTAGTAAGGATGTGGATGTGGTCTTGTGGTGAGAGATAGCTTCTCCACCATCTCCATGCTAGCCAAGTTGTTGCAGCTCCCTCCATCTATGATGGCCTTGAATAGAGCGTTCCTTCACAACTCCTTTGTATGGAACAAATTATGCCTCTGATTTTGCTCAGCTTGTGTAACCTGCACACTCAAAACCGTTGAGCAACTAAACATTCATACTGTCGGCATCTTGACAGCCATGTATTGTGTCTCATGATCAGAATCATCTCCACCGTGTTCCTCATGTGTAATAAGAGCCAAAGTCTCCTCATCATAGTCACTAAGCGGACTCATACCCACCATCCTCGTAGCAATCATCACTGCGCTGAGATTTGCATTCTCTCATAAAATGTCCTCTTCCCTTACATGACGACAAATAATATCACTTGTGTGCCTGTTGGCGCCATGGAAGAAGAAGAGCTCTGTGCGAGCCGGCGGTGTGCTCTTGGCGAGATAGTGGTGGTTGTGCACCTTTCTTGTATCACGGTTGGAGGTGGCACTGAAGGAGGTGATGGTGCGGTGGAAGTAGATGATGCGTGGTGTCCATGATGAAGGTCGACTGCGAGAAAAGTTAGTGCGGCGCCAATGCTGTCGATCCTGCACTTCACGTTCAGCTTTACAAGCAAGATGGAATAAGCAGTGATATTATTATAATCCTTATAGTCTAGAATGGTGCGAATCTCTCTATTTAATCCACCGAAAGCGTGCAAGCATAGCTTCATTCTCCTCAACAATACCACATCTAATCAAGCGGTTTGTAATTCTGATAATATTCTTCTACTGAATTTTTCCTTGTCTTAAGCGCTGCAATTTTGAAGTAATTCACGTTGATAATATGGTGGAACCAGCGATGCGCATAGCAGTTTTCAAAGCAGCCCAAGTAGGCTGGAGCAGGATATAATCTACAATGTTGAGACCACCAAACACATGCAAAGCTAGTGAAAGCACAAACAATGACGAGAACACGTCTCTCCTCGGGATATTGTAAACATGTAAATCGTTGTTCAGTTTCTAACTCCCAAGTAAGATATATATCAGGAACATATCTACCCTCAAATGGTGGAATATTCAATTTCAGTTTAGGGAGATGGTCATGATCTCGTACTGAGGAGCCCTAGCATTGCCATTATTTGCATGTGGGCGACACTGGTGGTTGTGGTCTTTGGTGGTTGCGTAGTTACGATGTTGATCAACCTCATCCTCGTAATCTCCACATAATCATCCTCCTCGGTACCGCGTGCGCAGCGATGGCAGGAGCCAAAAAGCACCAACAGCGATGGCAGCGGCACGAGAATTTTGTCTGGCTCAATAGGAACCTGCTGAGCTCGTCCATCTTGATTCGGAAAGGCGTAGTTGTTGTCGTTCTTGAGGTGCGATAGGTGCAGCCGGCGGTGGTTGTGGAAAGCAGCGAGCAATTCATCAAACTTGCTATCAAGCTTTGTTTCAAGCGTCTTCTCAATGCCATCTATCTTCTCCATGGCCTCGTCAAATCTGTTTACCACATCTTGCACTGTCCACTCATCATTTGCTGAAATTTATCATGTAGTTGTTTGTTTGTCGAGTTCTCCCGGTCGGTCTCATCGACTGTGATCCTGCCATGGTTAGCGACAATAGAAACACACAAGAATATGATCCTCTGAGACTACTAACAAGAGGTGGTGGTGGGTGTCACAAATCCGTCAAGCAAATCTCAAATTCTTACGGTTCTTACCCAGCGGTGGTGATCGGCAACCGTTGTAATCAAAACTCTCAAAGCTTGGATATAGCGATTGCGGGGAGAATCAAGCATACAGCGTAGATGTATGTGGAGCTGGGAAGGCTTATAATATGGTAGCAAAAAGATTGACAATAATCAATTCGAGAGATGCAAAGTTGAATAAGCGCTCAGCAGCAGTCTTGTCTTTGGTCCTAGGCTGAACCGTGCTAGAGAGCGAGCCTAGAACACTAACAAAATCACGGCTGCTGCGTAAACAAAGGAAAAGCACACTCTGAATTTTTTTTTGCTCTTTTTTTTTTTTGCTGCTTTTTTTTTTTCGCTGCTTTTTTTGCGAAAAATCACTATAATGGCGAGTGTCTCAAAACTCTTCGAGTCAAGCTGGCAGGATGGGCACGAAATTTTTCGACCAAATTTTTTTTTATTGCTGGACCCAAAAAGCTGAAGCGGGTCAAAAAACTTTCTATCTTGGCGGCTCAATCGCAAAACACCTAAAAATAGGATAGCAGAAAATTTTTTATCCGTGCGTTTTGGAAAATTTTGGGCCTAAGCGGAGGTGGTTTCGGACTCTTTTTTTGAAACCAACCTCTTCTACGGACGACAAAAGATTGCTGGAATCGAAACCTACTCGGACAAGGAAACACGAATCGGAAACTAGATGGATCGAAAACAAACCTAATATGCAAGGAACTTCGGATTGGTGGTGGATGGTGGTGGTATATATATGGCAGCGGTGGTGGTATATGGATCAGTTGAGCGGTGGCGGATAGCGGTGGTGGTATATGGCGAGGCGATGATAATGGTGCGGCGGCGTGACAACTTATGACGAACTTCGAAACTCTAAAGACTAGACTCTAAGACCAGCAACTAGACACGGCGATGCAACATAAATTCAACAATGCAAATCTGAGAAAAGATTATGCAAAGGCTCGATTGGTTCGGATAGGATGAACTAACCCTAATTTTTTTTGGCTTTTTAAGTGGACTATAGGTATGAAGAAAGACTCGATCTAAACTACGAAAAACTGTAAAATCTCACCGAGCAACACGGAAATCGATACCACTTGATAGAGGCAAAGGTGTCCGTCTTTCGATGAGATGGTGGATTTCGCTTTGGTGGAAGTCGACTTTGGCGATCCGACTCTGAGCGTGCGAGGGCGTCGCGCCTATATGTCGCTAAACCAACTCAGAGGTTATTGACCCGCGAACACGATCAACGACCACGAGGTCTATTTCCTGCGAGCAAGCGAAGAACAAGCAAGCTGAGATTGCAATCTGGATATTGCGAATATAAGATGAAAGCTTTATTGATCAAGGTGGGGTTACGTGGCGCCTTTATGCAGTCGTTGAACACAAGCGAAATCTGCGAAGTTGCAGCTATGGCGAACTTTTGATCTAAACAAAACCCAAGTCTAAGCGGTGCCCTAAGGGCTGTATATATGGAGGAAGAGGGGTGAATTTCGTGGCCCTTGGTGGAGGGTCGAAACTAACCCTATCTCTTGTTTCCCCACACATCGGACTCTAAAATAGCCTATACTAATGTATTTCGAAATTACATGGGCTGGCCCAATAATAAGGTGACATGCACCTAGAATAGCCTATGGGCGAATATTATGAAGTGGCATCTTGTATATTTCGTCCAAGGCTTCATGCACTCATTATGGTGGCTTCAAAGTCTGAAATCATCACTTGTAACTCCATTCTTGATCCTTAGCATGCCATCAACTCCATGTGTGTTCTTGCTCCAATGTTCATCCTTCTCCAAGCTAGGCCCTTCATTTGTAAGCAAAACAAATGTATCCAATTTAAGCGACATCATATTCTCATGAACATTAAAATCATTACCAAGAAACGAAAGTACCTGGTAATTTAGTTGGCGTGCGCGAGCTCTAGTAATTGGTCCAGTATGTATAGCAGCAGGGGCTGTGGGTGTAACAATGGTATTGATGTCCTCATCACTACGTCTGTACCTACATTAGCTATGTCTTTGCGACAAGGTAACAGTAAAGGTATTTATGATATAACTTCACATGAGAATGATGCATCCCTAGTTAACTTGAATACATCATGTGTTGAGCTACCCACTACTTTGATCACACCACCTATTTTAGAGGATTATGTTGATAATTTGACTTTGCCATGTGATCAAGCAACTGAAATACCAACAATTTTGAGAGCACCCATTGAATTAACTGTTGATGCAAAAGAATCAATGTTTAATCATTTTGATATGACCTCTAATCTTGGTGATGATTACGTGTGAATGACTCATTGCATGTTTGCTTATCTAAGCATGTTGTAGCATGTAAATTTTATTCAAATAAGGTTTATTCACCAATGTTGGGATGGTTTAATGATGAACATTGTCAATCTTTTGAAATAAATAAAACTTCACTTATATGTGCAAACTGAGTTGCAATATTTTCATGCCTTCTAGTTCTTGTGCTAATTTGTTGGCTTTAGATTTTATGAACTATGCAAGTTACTCATCTATTCTGTGTCATATATGCAAAAATCAAGGGAAGTAAAAATGGATGGCGTGAACATATACAACATGTACACCTTGTCTCTTTTGTTAGCCACATTTGATTAAGCAATGCAGAGGGCGGCTTTGTTTTCAAGAAGGGAGGATGATGAGGACATGACTACCTTGGATAAGACCAAAATATTGCATACATGCATATTTGTTAGGTGATTTCTAGTGCAAACTATTCAATAATATATTTATGTTATTCAGAACAAAAATACTTCACATCCTTTTGTGTTTTGTCTAATTGCAGGTGTATGGGACATTTGTACAATCCACATATGAAGATAAGGAAAAGGAGAAGTTTAGGTGCTGTTCAAAAGTCTTCTCACGTCACTTTTGGGCCAAGAAGATAGAGTCCAAGTCTCTCACGTTCGGATTCAGATTCGGACTGCAGACATACCTGACTCAAAACGTCAACAACTTTTCATACGGACTCCGAATTGGGTGATCCTTTTTTTGTTGAAAAGTAGATTTCATGCTCTTTCCAGAACAGTCGGAATCACCTTAAAATACGTCCGGAGCGTTGAGTTATAGACGAAACAATCTGACGCTGCACCAGAATCCGAGTCAAACTATAAGTCCAAAGGTGTTCGTCACCTCCACTTGGGCCCATTGGCCTTGTACGACATAGGATTAGTTTTAGGCTGCCTTGGGACGTTCTCCCACCTCCTTGGCTGCCACCCCTTGCTCCTATATAAATAGATCCATCTAGTAGCTTTTCCTTGGGATTTGTTTAGTTAAAGTTAGCCATTGCAACCGTGTGCCGTTTGTGTCCAATGACCAGACCAAGGCCTTACGGATCCCCACCTTTATTAATACTTCATATATACTGCAATATTCAGATTGCTTTTATCATATTCTTGCTTGTTCTTGATTGCTTGCAGGAATAGACCTTCGTGGTCGAGGTTGATTGTGCTCGGCGTGGTGATAACCTCTCGGAGTTGGTTTAGCGATTGCTAAGGCGCAGCGTCGTGCGTTTGTAGTCGGATCATCAAAGTCATCTTCACCAAATCGATAGTTATCATCTCATCCGAAGATCGGGACACCCGCCTTTATCCGCGCTACATTTGTTGGTGCTTCTTTGGCTCCTTGCTCTGCTGCTTTGGTACCGAGGAGGATGATTATGTGGGAGATTACGAGGATGAAGTTGATCAACCGAACTTCGTGCAACAACCAGCACCACAACCACCGGGTCGTCCACATGCAAATAATGGCAATGTTAGGGCTCCCCCTCAGTGCGAGATCATGACCATCTCCTAAGCTGAAATTGAATATTCCACCATTTGAGGGTAGATATGTTCACGATATATATCTTACTTGGGAGTTAGAAGCTGAACAACGATTTACATGTTTACAATATCACGAGAGAGGCGTGTTCCATCTTTGTTTGTGCTTTTACTAGCTTTGCATGTGTTTGGTGGTGCGAACATTGTAGATTATATCTGTTCCGGCTACTTGGGCTGCTTTGAAAACTGCTATGCGTGCTCGTTGGGTTCCACCATATTATCAACGTGAATTACTTCAAAAATTGCAGCGCTTAAGACAAGGTAAACGATACGTAGAAGAATATTATCGGGAATTGCAAACCGGCTTGATTAGATGTGGTATTGTTGAGGAGAATGAAGCTATGCTTGCACGTTTTACGGGTGGATTAAATAGAGATATTCAGACCATTCTAGACTATAAGGTTATAATAATATCACTCGTTTATTCCATCTTGCTTGTAAAAGCTGAGCGTGAAGTCAGGATCGACGAGGCATTGATGTGCACTAACTTTTACTGCAGTCGACCTTCATCATGGACACCACGTGCATCATCTACTTCCTTTGCACCGTCACCTCCTTGGTGCCACCTCCAACGTGTGATATAAGCGAGCACAACCACCACTATCGCCAAGAGCACACTGCAGGGCACCTGCACAGCTCTTCTTCTTCCATGGCGTCAGCAGGCACACAAGTTATATTATTTGTCGTCGTTGTAAGGAAGAGGACATTTTCTTGAGAATGCAAATCTCAGCGTATGATGATTACTCTTCGAGGATGGTGGGTATGAGTCCGCTAGTGACTATGATGAGAGACTTTGGCTCTTATTACACATGAGGAACACGGTGGAGATGATTACGATCATGAGACACAATACATGGCTCTTGAAGATCTTTGACGGTATGAATGTTTAGTTGCTCAAGCGTGTTTTGAATGTGCAGAGTTACACAATTTGAGCAAAATCGAGGCATAATTTGTTCCATACAAAGGGAGTTATGAAGGAGCGTTCTATTAGCGTCATCATAGATGGAGGAGCTGCAACAACTTGGCGAGCATGGAGATGGTGGAGAAGCTATCTCTCACCACAAGACCACATCCACATCCTTACTACATCCAATGGTTCAACAACAATGGCAAGGTTAAGGTAACACGTCTTGTTAGTGTGCATTTTAGTATCTCTACATATCTGATTATGTTGATTGTGATGTGGTACCTATGCAAACATGTTCCTTGTTACTTGGTAGACCATGGCAATTTGATAAAAATTCATACACCATGGTAGAAACAATCGATATACTCTTGTTCATAAGGATAAAAATATTACTTTGCTTCCTATGACTCCACAGTCCATTTGAAAGATGATATTAATAGAGCTAATAAAGCAAAAGCAGGAGAAAAATAAGAGTGAAAATCAGATTGTGGCAAAAGAATTTGAGCGACACATGAAGCCTAACAATAAACCATCTCTGTTATACGAAATTAAATTGAAAAGTGCATGTTTACTTGCCACCAAATCGATATTGATGAGCTAGATTTTTGCAAATCTATTTGCTATGCTTTTGATGAGGACATCAATACCATTGTTACACCCACAACCCCTCTTTGTTACATATCACTGGGACCAATTACTAGAGCTCGCGCATGCCAATTAAATTACCGGTACTTTCGTTTCTTGGTAATGATTCTAATGTTCATGAGAATATGATCTTTGCCTAAATTGGATACATTTGTTTTGCTTACAAATGAAGGGCCTAGCTTGGAGAAGGATGAACATTGGAGCAAGAACATGCATGGAGTTGATGGCATGCATAAGGGATCAAACGGAGTTACAAGTGATGATTTCGAGGACTTTGAAGCCACCATAAGAGTGCATGAAGCCTTGGACGAAATATACAAGATGCCACTTCATAATATTCGTCCATAGGCTATTCTAGGTGCTGCGTCACCTTTTTATTAGGCCAGGCCCATGTACTTTCGAAATACTTAAGTATAGGCTATTTTTAGAGTCCGTATGTGTGGGGAAACAAGAGTTAGGGTTGGTTTGGACCCCACCCTCAAAGGCTGACGAAATTCCCTCCTTTTCCCCATATATACAGCCCTTAGGCGTCGTTTGAACTTGGGTTTTGTTTAGATTAAAAGTTACGCCATAGCTGCAACCCGTGCCGTTTGTGTTCAGCGACCGGACAAAGCGTCCACAGAACCCCACCTTGATCAATAAAGCTTTCATCTTATATTCGCAATATCAGTTGCAATCTCGGTTTCTTGCTTGTTCTTCGTTTGCTCGCGAGAAAGCAGACCTTCGTGGTCAGGTTGATGCGTGCTCGGTGGTCGATAACCTCTCGGAGTTGGTTTAGCGATTGCTAAGTAGCGACTTCCTCGCACGTTAAGTAGTCGGATCGTCAAAGTCGACTTCCACCAAAGCGAAATCCACCATCTCATCGAAGGCGAGACACCTTTGCCTCTATATCAAGTGGTATCGATTTCCGGGTTGCTCGGTGAGATTTTCTGAGTTTTCATAGTTTAGATCGAGTCATTCTTCATACCTATAGTCCACGTAAAAAGCCAAAAATTTTTTATTAGGGTTAGTTGATCCCATCCGAACCAATCGAGCCTTTGCATAATCTTTTCGTATTTGCTTTGTTGAATTTGCGGTTGCATCGTCGTGTCAAGTTGCGGTCTTAGCGTCTAGTCTTTTAGAGTTTGAGTTACATTCACGGAGGTTGTCACGTTCGCGCTGCCATATATCACCACCGCATCATCACCGCCAATCCGAATCCATATCGCCACCACATATCCGCCGCCATCCGCCAATCCGAGTTCACGCAACATATATCCGCCACTGTCCGAGGTTCCACAGTTCATCTCGCCACGGTCCGAGTTCCACAGATTCATCTCGCCACGGTCAAGTTCCACGGACTCATCTCGCCACCGGTCCTAGTCGAGTCCGATTGTTGCATTGTTCTCGATTTCCGGATCACGCGATACTCCGAGTCGTGACGGAGAAGGACTCCGAACTTCGAGCCATCCGCAGAAGAAAAATAGTTCGATTTCAAAAAAATTCGGCTAGGCGGTTTTAGACCATTTGTAGACTTTTGAAAAAAAAATTGTTGCGGAGCAAAAAAAATCAGTGTGTGCTCCTCCCTTGTTTACGTGCGGTGCCGTGATTTTGTTAGTGTTCTAGGCTCGCGTCTCTAGCCTTTGTCTAGCCTAGGACCCGACCTTTATCTGCGTCGTTGAGCGTTTATTCAACTTTGCATCTCGAATTGATTATTGTTGACCCTTTTTGCTACCATATTATAAGCCTTCCTAGCTCCACATACATCTCGTCGTGCGTTTGACTCTCCCAGCAATCGCTCTATCCAAGCTTTGAGAGTTTTGATTACAGCGGTTTAGATCACCGCCTCTTGGGTAGGCGGTAAGAATTTGAGATTTGCTTGACGGTTGTGACACCCACCACCACCTCTTGTTAGTAGTCTGTAGGATCATATTCTTGTGTGTTTCTATTCTTTGCTAACCATGGCGAGATCACAAGCCGATGAGAGGGTGGTGGAGAACACCGACGAACAAACAGCTACATGATAAATTTCAGCAAATGATGAGTGGACAGGTGCAAGATGTGCTAAACAGATTTGTGAGGCCATGGAGAAGATAGATGGCATTGAGAAGGCGTTTGAAACAAAGCTTGATAGCAAGTTTGATGAATTGCTACAGCGTTTTCCACAACCACCGCCGGCTGCACCTATCGCACC
>JAHHZJ010000792.1:0-65596 GCA_021437245.1 Aegilops speltoides
GCACGTGATGTCCATGACGAATGTCGACTGCGAGAAAAGTTAGTTCGCGCCAATGCTTGTCGATCCCGCACTTCACGTTCACTTTACAAGCAAGATGGAATAAGCAGTGATATTAGTATACTCCTTATACTCTAGAATGGTCTGAATCTCTATTTAATCCACCTATAAAGCGTGCAAGCATAGCTTCATTCTCCTCAACAATACGACATCTAATCATGCCGTTTGTAATTCCTGATAATATTCTTCTACATAATTTTTTCCTTGTCTTAAACGCTGCAATGTTTGAAGCAATTCACGTTGATAATATGGTGGAACCCAACGAGTACGCATAGCAGTTTACAAAGCAGCCCAAGTAGTTGGAATAGGATATAATCTACAATGTTCAGACCACCATACACATGCAACACTAGTGAAAGCACAAACAAAGAAGAGAAACCGTCTCTCCTCGGGATATTGTAAGCAGGTAAAACGTTGTTCGGTTTCTAACTCCCAAGTAAGATATATATCGATAACATATCTACCCTCAAATGGTGGAATATTCAATTTCAGTTTGAATATGGTCATTATCTCGCACTGAGGTGGTAGTGCAGGCCTACCGTTGCAAATATACACCGAGGTCGACTCTTTGGTGGTGGTCTTTGGTGGCTGCACGTAGTTCTGATTTTGATCAACCTCATCCTCATAATAGTCCTCCACCTTTGCGAAGATAAAAGCAGGAGCTCTGAAGCACCAAGAGCGATGGCAATGACACAGAATTTTGTCCTAGCTCAATAGGAACACGTTGTGCTCGTCCATCTTGATTCGAGAAGAGGCGTTGTTGTAGTTGTTGTTGTTGCGAGAGGTGCGATAGGTGCAGCTGGCGGTGGTTGTGGAAAACGCAGCGAGCAATTCATTAAACTTGCTATCAAGCTTTGTTTCAACGTCTTCTTAATGCCATCTATCTTCTCCATGGCCTCGTCAAATCTGTTTAGCACATCTTGCACCTGTCCACTCATCATTTGCTGAAATTTATCATGTAGCTGTTTGTTAAATCGAGTTCTCCCAATCAGTCTCATCGACTTGTGATCCTACCATGGTTAGCAGCAAATAGAAACACACAAGAATATGATCCTCAGACTACTAAGAAGTGGTGGTGGTGTATCACAAACCCGTGAAGCAAATCTCAAATTCTTACAGTTCTTAGAAGAAGCGGTGATCGGCAACCGTTGTAGTCAAAACTCTCAAAGCTTGGATAGAGCGATTACCAGGGAGAGTCAAACGCATGACGTAGATGTACGTGGAATTGGGAAGGCTTATAATATGGTAGCAAAAAGGGTCAGCAATAATCAATTCAGAGATGCAAAGTTGAATAAGCGGCATAGCGACGACATTGTCTTTGGTCCTAGGCTAGACCGTGCTAGAGATGCGAGCCTAGAACACCAACAAAATCACGGCGCGGCACGTTTACAAGGGAGGAGCACACTCTGAAAAATTTTTTCTCTTTTTTTCCTTTTTTTTGCACTTTTTTCCCTCTTTTTTTTTGCTCCGCAACAAATTTTTTTTGAAAAAGTCTACAAATGGTCTAAAAACTGCCTTGCTAGAATTTTCCAGACTTAATTTTTTTCCTCTTTTTTGAGTTTGGAACTATTTCTCTACTACGGGTAGCACGGAAATTGGGGAGTCCTTCTTTGTCCCGACTCGGAGTATGGCATGATTTGGAAAACCAAAACAGAGTAACAAAATACTGGACTCGGAATAGGACTAGTGGTGGAGATGAAACTGGTGGAACTCGGACTAGTGGCGGAGATGAATCTGGTGGAACTCGGACTGGTGGCGGAGATGAATCTGGTGGAACTCGGATTGGTGTGATGGCGGCGGATATGTGGTGGCGTATATGGATTCGGATTGGCGATGAATATGTGGTGGTGGTATATGGCAGCAGCGACGATGATGATGCGGTGGTGATATATGGCAGCGGCGACATGACAACCTGTGAACGGAACTCAAAACTCTAAAAGACTAGACGCTAAGACCAGCAACTTGACACGACGATGCAACCGCAAATTCAACAAAGCAAATACAGAAAAGATTATGCAAAGGCTCAGATTGGTTCGCATGGGATGAACTAACCCTAATATTTTTTGGCTTTTTCGTGGACTATAGGTATGAAGAACAGACTCGATCTAAACTACGAAAAACAGTAAAATCTCACCGAGCAACCTGGAAATCCGATACCACTTGATAGAGGCAAAGGTGTCCCGTCTTTCGATGAGATGGTGGCTATCGTTTTGGAGGAAGTCGACTTTGACGATCCGACTACGAACGTGCGAGGACGTCTCGCCTTAGAAATCGCTAAACCAACTCCAAGAGGTTATTGACCACACCAGAGCACGATCAACACGACCACGAAGGTCTGTTTCCTGTAGGCGAACGAAGAACAGGCAAGAAACTAAGATTGCAATCTGGATATTGCGAATATAAGAGGAAAGCTTTATTGATCAAGGTGGGGTTCTGAGACGCCTTTGTCTGGTCGTTGAACACAAACAAAGTACGCGAAGTTACAGCTATGGCGAACTTTAATCTAAACAAAACCCAAAGTCTAAACGGTGCCCTAAGGGCTGTATATATGGAGGAAGAGGGGGGAATTTCGTGGCCCTTGGTGGAGGGTCCAAATCAACCCTATCTCTTGTTCCCCACATCTGAGACTCTAAAATAGCCTATACTTATGTATTTCGAAATTACATGGGCTTGACCCAATAATAAGGTGACGCAGCACCTAGAATAGCCTCGGGACGAAATTTATGAAGTGGCATCTTGTATATTTCGTCCAAGGCTTTATGCACCCATTCTGGTGGCTTCAAAGTCCTGAAATCATCACTTGTAACTCCGTTCTTGTTCCCCTTGCGCATGCCATCATCTCCATGCTTGTTCATGCTCCAATGTCCATCCTTCTCCAAGCTAGGCCCTTCATTTGTAAGCAAAACAAATGTATCCAATTTAGGCAGCATCATATTCTCATGAACATTAGAATCATTACCAAGAAATGAAAGTACCTAATAATTTAATTGGCGGGCGCGTGCTCTAGTAATTGGTCCAGTATATGTAGCAGTAGGGGATGTGGTTGTAATAATGGTATTGATGTCCTCATCAACGAGAGAAACTCTAAACCGACAAGTAATCAATCACACAAGGGCTAGACCATCGAACACATAAGGTAGCACAAGATTCAAAATCAACAAAGGAGAGATACAAAGGTAGCCGTTCTTCTCCGTGAGGAGGTCTTGATGGTCTTCCCTCGAAGGGGTCTTGAATCCGTTTGGGGGATCTTCTCCGAAGAGGTCGTGAGCTCCGAGGAGAAGTAACCAAGTGGATGAGCAAGGCTCTCACACAAAATATGAGCTAAACCAATGCTAACCCTAACTAGGGGGAGGTGGAGGAGTATATATAGTCTAGAGCCACGAAGGGGTAAGTGAGGGCGAAGGTGATAAAGGCAAAGGTGTCCCGTCTTTCGATGAGATGGTGGATTTCGATTTGGTGGAGGTCGACTTTGACGATCCGACTACGAGCGTGCGAGGACGTCGCGCCTTAGCAATCGCTAAACCAACTCCGAGAGGTTATTGACCACGCCGGAGCACGATCAACCTGACCACGAGGGTCTATTTCCTGCGAGCAAACGAAGAACAAGCAAGAAACTGAGATTGCAATCTGGATATTGCGAATATAAGATGAAAGCTTTATTGATCAAGGTGGGGTTACTGTGGCGCCTTTGTGCAGTCGTGGAACACAAAGCGAAACGCTGTGAAGTTGCAGCTATGGCGAACTTTTAATCTAAACAAAACCCAAGTCTAAACGGTGCCCTAAGGGCTGTATATATGGAGGAAGAGGGGAGAATTTCGTGGCCCTTGGTGGAGGGTCGAAACTAACCCTATCTCTTGTTTCCCCACACATACGGACTCTAAAAATAGCCTATACTAATGTATTTCGAAATTACATGGGCCTGGCCCAATAATAAGGTGACGAGCACCTAGAATAGCCTCTGGACGAAATTTATGAAGTGGCATCTTGTATATTTCGTCCAAGGCTTCATGCACTCATTATGGTGGCTTCAAAGTCCTGAAATCATCACTTGTAACTCTATTCTTGTCCCCTTGCGCATGCCATCATCTCCATGCTTGTTCTTGCTCCAATGTTCATCTTTCTCCAAGCTAGGCCCTTCATTTGTAAGCAAAACAAATGTATCCAATTTAAGCGACATCATATTCTCATGAACATTAGAATCATTACCAAGAAGCGAAAGTACACAGTAATTTAGTTGGCGTCTTGTGAGCTCTAGTAATTGGTCCAATATGTATAGCAGTAGGGGTTGTGGGTGTAACAATGGTATTGATGTCCTCATCATCCTCCCTTCTTGAAATGAAGTCGTCCTCGACGGAAGTTCATCTTCCTCACCCAAATATGGCTTCAAATCTGCAATGTTAAAAGTGGGACTAACCCCAAAATCTACAGCAGCTCAAGTTTATATGCATTATCATTTACTTTCTCCAACACCTTAAAGGGACCAGCAGCACGTGGCATTAGCTTTGATTTGCGCAAATCAGAAATCTATCCTTACGCAAATGTAACCAAACAAGATCTCGGTGCAAACACAACATGTTTTCTACCCTTATCTCCAGCAAGTTTATATTTAGCATTCATACGCTCAATGTTTTGCTTAGTTAACTCATGCATTTTAAAATCAATTCAGCACGTTCTTTAGCATCAAAATTAACCTTCTCCGAAGATGGAAGAGGCAACAAATCAATAGGTGCACGAGGTAGGAAACCATACACAACTTCAAAAGGGCACATCTTAGTAGTAGAATGCAATGAGCGATTATAAGCAAATTCAATATGAGGCAAGCAATCCTCCCACATTTTCTTATTTTTCTTTAGAACAGCCCTAAGCATAGTAGACAATGTTCTATTGACTACTTCAGTTTGTCCATCGGTTTGGGGTGACAAGTAGTACTAAAAAGCAGTTTAGTCCCCAACTTAGCCCATAAACATATCCAAAAGTGGCTAAGAAATTTAGTATCACGATCTGAAACAATAGTATTTGGCACACCATGCAAGCGAATAATTTCACGAAAGAACAAATCAGCAACATTGACAAAGCATCATCGCTTTTATGACATGGTATAAAGTGTGCCATTTTGAGAATCTATCCACGACAACAAATATGCTATCCTCCCTTCTTTGTTCTAGGTAAACCTAAAACAAAGTCCATAGATATATCCTCCCAAGGAACACTAGGTACAGCAAAGGCATATATAAACCATGAGGATTGAGTCGTGACTTAGCTTTTTGACATGTAGTGCAGCGTGAGCAATAAAACGCTCAACATCCGTCTCATCTTTGGCCAAAAGAAATGTGTAGCAAGTCGTCCTCCGTCTTCTTCACGCCAAAGTGGCCCATTAATCCTCCTCCATCGCCTCCTGCAACAATAAAAGACGAACGGAGCTAGCTGGAATGCATAGCTTGTTAGCACGAACACAAATCCATCATTAACGACAAACTTGTTCCATGTTCTTCCTTCTTTACAATTCTGCAATACATCTTTAAAATCAGCATCATGTACATATTGATCTTTGATGGTCTCCAATCCAAATATTTTGAAGTCAAGTTGTGAAAGCATAGTATAGCGACGAGACAATGCATCAACAATAACATTTTCTTTACCCTTCTTGTGTTTAATGACATAAGGGAAAGTCTCAATGAATTCAACCCATTTAGCATGTCTACGATTCAGTTTAGCTTGACTTTTAATATGTTTCAAAGATTCATGATCGAATGTATAACAAATTCTTTGGGCCATAAATAATGTTGCCATGTTTCTAAAGTCCGAACAAGAGCATATAATTCTTTATCATAAGTAGAGTAATTCAGACTAGGCCCACTCAATTTTTCAGAAAAGTATGCAACAGGTTTGCCATCTTGTAATAACACACCTCCTAATCCAATTCCACTAGCATCACATTCAAGCTCAAAAGTCTTATTAAAATCAGGAAGTTGGAGTAAAGGAGCATGTGTCAACTTAGCTTTCAATACCGTGAAGGCTTCTTCCTGTGTGGTACCCCAAACAAAAGGCACATCCTTCTTTGTAAGCTCGTTGAGAGGTGCAACAATGGTGCTGAAATCTCTCACAAAACGCCTATAGAAACCAGCGAGGCCAAGGAAACTCCTCACTTGTGTGACCGTTTTGGGCTGCGGCCAACTCTCAATAGCTTCAATCTTGGCTTTATCAACTTCAATTCCCTGTGGAGTAACAACATAGCCAAGAAAAGATACTCGGTCGGTGCAAAAGGTGCACTTCCCAAGGTTACCAAACAAACGTGCATCACGTAGAGCATTAAAAACAGCACGTAAATGTTCCAAATGTTCTTCCAAAGATTTGCTATAAATCAGTATATCATCAAAATAGACTACCACAAATCGTCCAATGAAAGCACGTAAAACTTCGTTCATTAATCTCATGAAAGTACTAGGTGCATTAGTTAACCCAAAAGGCATGACTAACCACTCATATAATCCAAACTTAGTTTTAAATGCTGTTTTCCATTCATCTCCCAATTTCATACGAATTTGATGGTATCCACTACATAAATCAACTTTGGAGAATATTGTAGAGCCACTCAATTCATCAAGCATATCATCTAACCTAGGAATAGGGTGGCGATAACGAATAGTAATATTATTGATGCCTCTACAATCAACACACATACGTGACGTACCATCCTTTTTCGGCACTAGAATAATAGGAACAACACAAGGACTAAGGGATTCGCGTATATAACCTTTGTCGAGCAGCTCCTGTACTTGACGCATAATCTCCTTCGTCTCCTCTGGATTGGTACGGTATGGTGCACGGTTGGGTAATGATGCACGGAATTAAGTCAATTTGATGCTCAATCCCTCGAATAGGTGGTAATCCGGTGGCACGTCTTGTGGAAAGGCGTCGGCGAACTCTGCAAAATGTTAGTGACAGCGAGGGGCAAAGAGGAAGGCACGTCCTCGAATGAAAATAATGCCTCTTTGCACACAAAAGCATAGCAAATAGATTTGCTAAAATCTAGCTCATCAATATCAGATTTGGTGGCAAGTAAACATGCACTTTTCAATTTAATTTCGAAGCAACAGTAGATGGTTTATTATTAGGCTTCATGTGTTGCTCAAATTCTTTTGCCACAATCTGATTTTCACTCTTATTTTTCTCTGTTTTGCTTTATTAGCTCTATTAATATCATCTTTCAAAATGGACTCAGAGTCACAGGAAGCAAAGTAATATTTTTATCCTTATGAACAAGAGTATCTTGATTGTTTCTACCATGGTGTCTGAATTTTATCAAATTGCCATGGTCTACCAAGTAATAAGGAACATGCTTGCATAGGTACCACATCACAATCAACATAATCAGCATATGTAGAGATACTAAAATGCACACGAGCGAGACGTGTTACCTTCACCTTGCCGCTGTTGTTGAACCATTGGATGTAGTAAGGATGTGGATGTGGTCTTGTGGTGAGAGATAGCTTCTCCACCATCTCCATGCTAGCCAAGTTGTTGCAGCTCCCTCCATCTATGATGACGCTGAATAGAACGTTCCTTCACAACTCCTTTGTATGGAACAAATTATGCCTCTGATTTTGCTCACTTGTGTAACCTGCACACTCAAAACACGTTGAGCAACTAAACATTCATACTGTCGGCATCTTCAGCAGCCATGTATTGTGTCTCATGATCAGAATCATCTCCACCGTGTTCCTCATGTGTAATAAGAGCCAAAGTCTCCTCATCATAGTCACTAGTGGACTCATACCCACCATCCTCGGTAGCAATCATCACACGCTGAGATTTGCATTCTCTCATAAAATGTCCTCTTCCCTTACAACGACGACAAATAATATCACTTGTGTGCCCTGTTGACGCCATGGAAGAAGAAGAGCTCTGTGCAGAGCCCGGCGGTGTGCTCTTGGCGAGATAGTGGTGGTTGTGCACTGCTTTCTTGTATCACGGTTGGAGGTGGCACTGAAGGAGGTGATGGTGCGGTGGAAGTAGATGATGCACGTGGTGTCCATGATGAAGGTCGACTGCGAGAAAAGTTAGTGCGGCGCCAATGCACATCGATCCCGCACTTCATGTTCAGCTTTACAAGCAAGATGGAATAAGCGAGTGATATTATTATAATCCTTATAGTCTAGAATGGTCTGAATCTCTCTATTTAATCCACCCGTAAAACGTGCAAGCATAGCTTCATTCTCCTCAACAATACCACATCTAATCAAGCCGGTTTGTAATTCCCGATAATATTCTTCTCTGAGTTTTTCCTTGTCTTAAGCGCTGCAATTTTGAAGTAATTCACGTTGATAATATGGTGGAACCCAACGAGTACGCATAGCAGTTTTCAAAGCAGCCCAAGTAGTTGGAGCAGGATATAATCTACAATGTTGAGACCACCAAACACATGCAAAGCTAGTGAAAGCACAAACAGCAGCAGAGAACACGTCTCTCCTCGGGATATTGTAAACATGTAAATCGTTGTTCAGTTTCTAACTCCCAAGTAAGATATATATCAGGAACATATCTACCCTCAAATGGTGGAATATTCAATTTCAGTTTAGGGAGATGGTCATGATCTCGTACTGAGGGGAGCCCTAATATTGCCATTATTTGCATGTGGGCGACCGGTGGTTGTGGTGCTGGTGGTTGCACGTAGTTCGATGTTGATCAACCTCATCCTCATAATCGTCCACATACTCATCATCCTCCTCGGTACCACCAGCAGCGATGTAGAGGAGCCAAAGAAGCACCAACAGCGATGAGCAGCGGCACAGAATTTTGTCTGGCTCAATAGGAACACGCTGAGCTCGTCCATACTTGATTCGAAGGGGCGTAGTTGTTGTCGTTGCAGAGGTGCGATAGGTGCAGCCGGCGGTGGTTGTGGAAAACGCAGCGAGCAATTCATCAAACTTGCTATCAAGCTTTGTTTCAAACGTCTTCTCAATGCCATCTATCTTCTCCATGGCCTCGTCAAATCTGTTTACCACGTCTTGCACTGTCCAATCATCATTTCTGAAACTTATCATGTAGCTGTTTGTTCGTCGAGTTCTCCCAATCAGTCTCATCGACTTGTGATCCTACCATGGTTAGCAGCAAATAGAAACACACAAGAATATGATCCCACAGACTACTAAGAAGTGGTGGTGGTGTATCACAAACCCGTCAAGCAAATCTCAAATTCTTACCAGTTCTTACCAAAGAGCGGTGGTGATCGGCAACCGTTGTAGTCAAAACTCTCAAAGCTTGGATATAGCGATTACTGGGGAGAATCAAGCGCACGACGTAGATGTATGTAGAGCTGGGAAGGCTTATGATATGGTAGCAAAAATGTCAGCAATAATCAATTGAGAGATGCAAAGTTGAATAAGCGCCAACAGCAGCGATCTTGTCTTTGGTCCTAGGCTAGACCGTGCTAGAGACGCGAGCCTAGAACACTAACAAAATCACGGCGCTGCACATAAACAAGGGAGGAGCACACTCTGAATTTTTTTTTCTCTTTTTTTTTTCTTTTTTTTTGCACTTTTTTTTCCTCTTTTTTTTTTTTTGCTCCGCAAAATTTTTTTTCGGAAAAGTCTACAAATGGTCTAAAAACTGCCTAGCCAGAATTTTCCAGAATTTTTTTTTTGAAACTGGAACTATTTTTCTTCTGCGGATGGCTTGGAAGTTGGGGAGTCCTCTGCTATCACGACTCGGAGTATCGCGTGATCTGGAAATCGAGAACAATGCAACAATTCTTGGACTCGGACTAGGACTGGTGGCGAGATGAATCTGGTGGAACTTCGGATGGTGGCGGAGATGAATCTGGTGGAACTCGGACTGGTGGCGGAGATGAATCTGGTGGAACTCGGACTGGTGGCGGATATATGTTGCAGGTGGACTCGGATGGGCGTGATGGCGGCGGATATGTGGTGGCGTATATGGACAACAAGAAGGGAACAACAATGAAAGAGTGACCCATCCAATATGCGTATTTGAGGACGACTCAAAGAGAAGGTGATGCGGAGCATCCTACGGTCATCCCCATGGATAATACTTCGACTACTCAAGCTCCAAGTGGACCCATGACGAGAGCTCGAGCACGTGCTATTCAATCCGAGGTTAACTGATGTAGGGTAGAACCCTAGGGAGGACCTTTTCACACACGGGAAAATGGAGGGAAATCACAAGAACAACAAGAACACAAGGATGAACACAAAGAGGAAATCACTCCAACAATTCCAGATTACACATCCACTAGAGTAACAACACAAGATCCACAAGTCTCAAACACAATCAAAGGAAAGCTACAATGGCAAAGTTCATCCCAAATCCAAAGGAAGAGGGGTCTTGGTGGTAGTCTTCTCCCAATGGAGGTCTTGAAATCCTCAAGGATTCTTCCCTATGGGGTCTTGATCCTCAAAGAGGGAAGGTAATGGGGCAAAGCTCACCAAGATCTCATCTAATACTTTGCTAACCCTAAACATGGCCCTAGGTACGGAATATATAGGCTTGGGGTCGAAGGAGAAGAAGGGGAGTCGAAGAAGCCATCTCAGCCAGCCATCTGGGAGGCCCGTGCGCACGCGGGGTAAATTGGGCCCGTCTTGCAAGACGGGGTCACGTGGCACGCACAGTCTGAGCCCGTCAAGACGGGTGCTCAGCGCCAACTCCCTGGGTAGTCCGTGGGCACGGGGTCTCGGGGGCCCGTGCGCACGGGGTTGCCTGGAGCCTCCTGTGCTGCTGCGTTGTTGTCCTTGTTCTTGGTCCACGTGGCCTTGGGGTGGTTCTCCTTCTCCTTGGTGATGCTCCTGAGCTTCTTGGTGAGGTTCCACTTCATACCTAAGGAGGCATAGCATATTTTGGTGAGGTAGAAGACATGTTCCATTTGTGTCCATATGCAAGTCTAGTAGGAAGGAGTTCACCTTGGTTTCCAAAGCACGTGCTCTAGCTCTTGTCATGGGTCCTTGTGGGGTTGGATGTGTTGATGTAGAGTCCATGGATGATGGAAGGATGCTCTGCATCATCTCCCCTCCCTTCAAAAGGAACCGACCTCGGATCAAGATCTTCATCACCATGGAAAGGCGAGAGGTCTTTGACGTTGAAGGTGTTGCTCACGTTGTACTTGTCTCATGGGAGTTCAATCTTGTAGGCATTGTCGTTGTAGCGTGCTAGCACCTTGAATGGTCCGTCGGCTCGAGGTAGTAGTTTGGACTTGCGTTTGTTGGGGAAGCGGTCCTTGCGAAGGTGTAGCCACACGAGATCACCTATGTTGAAGATCATGGGTTGCTTGTTGACGTTGAGCTTGGTCGCTAGTCGATGTACTTGGCACTCGATGATGTTTCTTGTATCTTCATGCATCTTCTTGATGTAGCTTGCTCGTGCACTCGCATCCATGTTGGTGCGCTCTTGTAGAGGGAGAGGTAGGATGTCCAATGGGGACAACGGGTTGAAGCCGTAGACGACCTTGAAGGGGGACTTGCCGATAGTCGAATGTCTCGCGCGGTTGTAGGCGTACTCGGCGGTGGGTAGACACGCCTCCCACTCCTTGATGTTCTTCTTGATCAACACGCGAAGTAGAGTCGATAGCGTCCGGTTCGTCACCTCCGTTTGGCCATCGGTTTGAGGATGGTATGCGGATGAGAACAAGAGCTTGATTCCGAGCTTGGCGCATAGAGTCTTCCAAACGTAACTCAAGAACTTGACGTCGCGGTCGGAGACGATTGTCTTTGGTACTCCATGGAGGCGCAAGATATCCCTACAAAAGAGATTTGCAATATGTGAATCATCGTCTACCTTGTTGCAAGGAATGAAATGTGCTATCTTAGAAAATCGATCCACAACAAGAAACACGGAATCCTTTCCATTTTGAGTTCTAGGCAAACCAAGTACAAAATCCATGCTAATGTCTTCCCAAGGTTGATAAGGAATAGGAAGAGGCATGTAAAGACCATGAGATTTAGCTTTTGACTTAGCTTTGCGGCATGTAGAGCATCGTGTGGTGAAGCGTCAGACGTCACGGAACATCTTGGGCCAAAAGTAGTTCTTGGAGAGCGTGGCGAAAGTCTTGTCGCGTCAAAAGTGTCCCATGAGTCCGCCTCCATGAGCCTCTTGCAAAAGGAGCAAACAAAGAGAAGACTCGGGAATGCATAGTCTGTTAGCTCTCGTAAGATAACCATCCTTAATGTAGTATTGTTCCCAAGATGTATGCATCAAACATTTAGCATAATGAGGTGCAAAAGATGGATCACTAGCATACAAATCTTTTATGTGCTCAAAGCCAATAACATTCAACTCAAGTTGAGTGACAAGCGTGCATATGCGTGAAAGTGCATCGGCAACTACATTTTCCTTACCCTTAATGTACTTGATCACATATGGGAAAGATTCAATAAATTCACTCCATTTGGCATGATGCTTGTTCAATTTAGTTTGACCTTTTATGTACTTTAGCGTTTCATGATCGGTATGTATGACAAACTCATGAGGTCTAAGATAATGTTCCCAAACATGTAGGACACGCACTAAAGCATACAACTCTTTGTCATAGATGGGATAGTTAAGTTGAGCACCGGAGAGTTTTTCACTAAAATATGCAATTACTCGTTTTTCTTGCATCAAAACTCCGCCAATTCCGGTACCACTTGCATCACAATGAACCTCAAAAGTTTTGTCAAAGTTGGGCAAAGCAAGAATCGGAGCATGAGTAAGCAAAGACTTGAGCTCATCAAAAGCGGTTGTTTGCAAAGTTCCCCAAACAAAAGGAGCATTTTTCTTACTCAAAGCATGCAAAGGGGCGGCAATAGTGCTAAAGTTTTTCACAAAGCGACGATAAAAACCTGCAAGACCAAGAAAACTTCGCACTTGTTGCAAATTGGTGGGACACCCTTGGAAGAGACAACGAAACCCAAGAAAACCACTTTGTCAACACCAAATGTGCACTTTTTCATGTTAGCATAAAGACTTTCCTTGCGAAGTGTTTGCAAAACAAGCTTAACATGATCAAGATGCTCTTTCATGGTTTTGCTAAACACAAGAATATCATTGAAGTAAACCACAACAAAGTCTCCAATGTAAGGTCGGAGTACATGATGCATGAGACGCACAAAAGTACCGAGGGCCTCCGATAAACCCATGGGCATGACTAACCATTCATATAAGCCAAATTTTGTTTTGAAAGCAGTTTTCCATTCATCACCTTCTTGTATGCAGATTTGATAATAACCACTTTTAAGATCAATTTTTGAGAACAAGTTGGCTCCACTAAGTTCATCAAGCATATCATTTAAGCGAGGAATGGGATGCCTATAGCGAACGGTGATAGCAATTATAGGTCTACAATCGGAACACAAGCGGAAACTTCCATCGGGCTTAGGCACAAGTATAATGGGAACGGCACAAGGGCTTAAGCTTTCACGTACATGACCGTTGTCGATTAGTTGTTATACTTGCCATTGAATCTCCTTGGTTTCTTCGGGATTGACACGGTATGGAGCTTTGTTTGGAAGTGGCGCTCAGGGGATGAGGTCGATTCGATGCTCAATGCCTCGTAGAGGAGGTAGACCCAGAGGTAGCTCATCGGGGAAAACATCTTGAAATTCCTGCAAAGAGATTGAAACACCAAAGGTAGATCGTGAGTGGTGTTAGTCTTCGGTTCTCCATCCTTGCACACAAGGACAAAGTGCATCACACTCGATGGGTTCTCATACACTTCTCTCATCTCACTTTTTGTGGCGAATAGGATGATGTTTTTCTCTCTAGGCGAAGAGGCGCTCAAGTGTGGCATGTTGCTCTCACTCATGTTTTGATGGCTCACTTTCTCACTCTTCTCTCTATTGTGGGTGGCTTGCTTGTCGGCTATCACTTGACTAGGAGACATGGGTCGTAGCACATATTCTTTTCCTTTAATCTTGAAGCTATAGTGATTGGTACGCCCATTGTGGACGACGCCACGGTCGAATTGCCATGGTCGACCAAGAAGGAGGTGGCAAACGGTCATTGGGACCACATCACACTCCAAAGTGTCTTCATATGCACCAATTTTGAAGGATACTTGGACCGTATGCTCAACTCGTATAGTGCCGGAGTCACTTAGCCATTGAACCTTGTAAGGGTGCTGGTGCTTCCTCTTGACCAATTGAAGCTTGGAGCATAGTTCTTCATTTGCCAAGTTGTGGCAACTACCTCCATCGATGATGACCTTGACGGATCTCCCATTGATGCCGGCCTTGGTTTGGAAGATATGGCATCGTTGGTCTTCTTCTTGTTGATGTTGAAGTGTCAAGACCTTGGAGACAACGAGAGCGGGGCTCGTATCTTCATCACAAAAGACTTGATCATCTTCATCCTCGTTCACGCGCCGGTGCTGATGAGGACATCAATACCATTGTTACACCCACAGCCCCTGCTGCTATACATACTGGACCAATTACTAGAGCTCGCGCACGCCAACTAAATTACCAGGCACTTTTGTTTCTTGGTAATGACTCTAATGTTCATGAGAATATGATGCTGCCTAAATTGGATACATTTGTTTTGCTTACAAATGAAGGGCCTAGCTTGGAGAAGGATGAACATTGGAGCAAGAACAAGCATGGAGATGATGGCATGCGCAAGCGGAACAAGAACGGAGTTACAAGTGATGATTTCAGGACTTTGAAGCCACCATAATGAGTGCATGAAGCCTTGGACGAAATATACAAGATGCCACTTCATAAATTTCGTCCAGAGGCTATTCTAGGTGCTGCGTCACCTTATTATTGGGCCAGGCCATGTAATTTCGAAATACATAAGTATAGGCTATTTTTAGAGTCCGTATGTGTGGGGAAACAAAAGATAGGGTTAGTTTCGGACCCCACCACCAAGGGCCACGAAATTCACCCCCTCTTCCTCCATATATACAGCCCTTAGGGCACCGTTTAGACTTTGGGTTTTGTTTAGATTAAAGTTCGCCATAGCTGCAACTTCGCGTACTTCGTTTGTGTTCAACAACCAGACAAAGACGTCTCAGAACCCCACCTTGATCAATAAAGCTTTCATCTTATATTCGCAATATCCTGATTGCAATCTCAGTTTCTTGCTTGTTCTTCGTTTGCTCGCAGGAAACAGACCCTCGTGGTCAGGTTGATCGTGCTCCGGCGTGGTCAATAACCTCTCGGAGTTGGTTTAGTGATTGCTAAGGCGCGACGCCCTCGCACGTTCGTAGTCGGATCGTCAAAGTCGACTTCCACCAAAGCGATATCCATCATCTCATCGAAAGACGGGACACCTTTGCCTCTATCAAGTGGTATCAGATTTCCAGGTTGCTCGGTGAGATTTTACAGTTTTTCATAGTTTAGATCGAGTCTGTTCTTCATACCTATAGTCCACGAAAAAGCTAGAAAAAAAGTTAGGGTTAGTTCATCCGAACCAATCTGAGCCTTTGCATAATCTTTTCTGTATTTGCTTTGTTGAATTTGTGGTTGCATCGTCGTGTCAAGTTGCTGGTCCTAGCGTCTAGTACTTTAGAGTTTCGAGTTCTGGTCACAAGTTGTCATGCCGCCGCACCATTGTCATCACCGCTGCCATATACCACCATCATCATCACCACTGCCATATACCACCATTGTCATCACCGCGACCATATACCACGTATCCACCGCCATCACGCTAATCCGAGTCCACCTCCATCATAGATTCGCCACCAGTCCATGTTCCATCGCCCTGCAAATATCTGCCACCAGTCCGAGTTCCACCAGATTCATCTCCGCCACCAGTCCTATTCCGAGTCCAGTATTTTCTTACTCTGTTTTGGGTTTCCAGATCACGCCATACTCCGAGTCAGGATAGAGGACTCCCCAACTTCCGTGCTACCCGCAGTAGAAAAATAGTTCCAAACTCAAAAAAAAAACAAAGTCTGGAAAATTCTGGCTAGGCAGTTTTTAGACCATTTGTAGACTTTTTTGAAAAAAATTTGTTGCGGAGCAAATTAAAAAAGAGAAAAAAAGTGCAAAAAAAAAGGAAAAAAAAGAAAAAAAATTCAGAGTGTGCTCCTCCCTTGTTTACGTGTCGCGCCGTGATTTTGTTGGTGTTCTAGGCTCGCGTCTCTAGCACAGTCTAGCCTAGGACTAGCACAGTACCGTTGTTGAGCGTTTATTCAACTTTGCATCTCTGAATTGATTATTGCTGACCCTTTTTGCTACCATATTATAAGCCTTCCCAGCTCCACATACATCTCGTCGTGCGTTTGACTCTCCACAGTAATCGCTCTATCCAAGCTTTGAGAGTTTTGACTACAACGGCTGCCGATCCTTTTCTTCTTTGGGTAGGCGGTAAGAATTTGAAATTTGCTTCACGGGTTTGTGATACACCACCACCACTTCTTAGTAGTCTGTAGGATCATATTCTTGTGTGTTTGTATTTGCTGCTAACCATGGTAGGATCACAAGCCGATGAGACTGATTGGGAGAACCTGACGAACAAATAGCTACATGATAAATTTCAGCAAATGATGAGTGGACAGGTGCAAGATGTGCTAAACAGATTTGACGAGGCCATGGAGAAGATAGATTGCACTGAGAAGACGTTCGAAACAAAGCTTGATAGCAAGTTTAATGAATTGCTCGCGCGTTTTCCACAACCACCGCCGACTGCACCTATCGCACCTCTGCAACAACAACTACTACAACAACGCCCCCTTCCGAATCAGTATGGACGAGCACAGCGTGTTCCTATTGAGCCAGGACAAAATTCTGGTGCCGCTGCTACTGCTGTTGGTGCTTCTGTAGCTCCTGCTGTTACTGTAGAGGTGGAGGAATATTATGAGGATGAGGTTGATCAAAATCAGAACAAGCAACATGGGCCTGGCCCAATAATAAGGTGACGCGGCACCTAGAATAGCCTATGGACGAATATTATGAAGTGGCATCTTGTATATTTCGTCCAAGGCTTCATGCACTCCTTATGGTGGCTTCAAAGTCCTGAAATCATCACTTGTAACTCCGTTCTTGATCCCCTTGCGCATGCCATCAACTCCATCGTGTTCTTGCTCCAATGTTCATCCTTCTCCAAGCTAGGCCCTTCATTTGTAAGCAAAACAAATGTATCCAATTTAAGCGACATCATATTCTCATGAACATTAAAATCATTACCAAGAAGCGAAAGTACACGGTAATTTAATTGGCGTCCATGAGCTCTAGTAATTGGTCCCGTATATGTAGCAGTAGGGGCTGTGGGTGTAACAATGGTATTGATGTCCTCATCATCCTCCCTTCTTGAAATGAAGTCGTCCTCGACGGAGCTCATCTTCCTCACCCAAATAAGGCTTCAAATCTGCAATGTTAAAAGTGGGACTAACCCCAAAATCTGCGGGTAGCTCAAGTTTATATGCATTATCATTTATTTTCTCTAACACCTTAAAGGACCAGCAGACGTGGCATTAGCTTTGATTTGCGCAAATCAGAAATCTATCCTTACGCAAATGTAACCAAACAAGATCTCCAGTGCAAACACAACATGTTTTCTACCCTTATCTCCAGCAAGTTTATATTTAGCATTCATACGCTCAATGTTTTCCTTAGTTAACTCATGCATTTTTAAAATCAATTCAGCACGTTCTTTAGCATCAAAATTAACCTTCTCCGAAGATGGAAGAGGCAACAAATCAATAGGTGCACGAGGTAGGAAACCATACACAATTTCAAAAGGGCACATCTTAGTAGTAGAATGCAATGAACGATTATAAGCAAATTCAATATGAGGCAAGCATTCCTCCCACATTTTCTTATTATTCTTTAGAACAGCCCTACGCATAGTAGACAATGTTCTATTGACTACTTCAGTTTGTCCATCAGTTTGGGGGTGACAAGTAGTACTAAAAAGCAGTTTAGTCCCCAACTTAGCCCATAAACATCTCCAAAAGTGGCTAAGAAATTTAGTATCACGATCTGAAACAATAGTATTTGGCACACCATGCAAGCGAATAATTTCACGAAAGAACAAATCAGCAACATTGACAACATCATCGCTTTTATGACATGGTATAAAGTGTGCCATTTTCGAGAATCTATCCACGACAACAAATATGCTATCCTCCCTTCTTTGTTCTAGGTAAACCTAAAACAAAGTCCATAGATATATCCTCCCAAGGAACACTAGGTGCAGGCAAAGGCATATATAAACCATGAGGATTGAGTCGTGACTTAGCTTTTTGACATGTAGTGCAGCGAGCAATAAAACGCTCAACATCCGTCTCATCTTTGGCCAAAAGAAATGTGTAGCAAATCGTCCTCCGTCTTCTTCACGCCAAAGTGTCCCATTAGTCCTCCTCCATCGCCTCCTGCAACAACAAAAGACGAACGGAGCTAGCTGGAATGCATAGCTTGTTAGCACGGAACACAAATCCATCATTAACGACAAACTTGTTCCATGTTCTTCCTTCTTTACAATTCTGCAATACATCTTTAAAATCAGCATCATGCACATATTGATCTTTGATGGTCTCCAAACCAAATATTTTGAAGTCAAGTTGTGAAAGCATAGTATAGCGACGAGACAATGCATCAGCAATAACATTTTCTTTACCCTTCTTGTGTTTAATGACATAAGGAAAGTCTCAATGAATTCAACCCATTTAGCATGTCTACGATTCAGTTTAGCTTGACTTTTAATATGTTTCAAAGATTCATGATCGAATGTATAACAAATTCTTTGGGCCATAAATAATGTTGCCATGTCTCTAAAGTCGAACAAGAGCATATAATTCTTTATCATAAGTAGAATAGTTCAGACTAGGCCCACTCAGTTTTTGAGAAAAGTATGCAACAGGTTTGCCATCTTGTAATAACACACCTCCTAATCCAATTCCACTAGCATCACATTCAAGCTCAAAAGTCTTATTAAAATCAGGAAGTTGGAGTAAAGGAGCATGTGTCAACTTATCTTTCAATACCGTGAAGGCTTCTTCCCATGCGGTACCCCAAACAAAAGGCACATCCTTCTTTGTAAGCTCATTGAGAGGTGCGACAATCGTGCTGAAATCTCTCACAAAACGCCTATAGAAACCAGCGAGGCCAAGGAAACTCCTCACTTGTGTGACCGTTTTGGGCTGCGGCCAACTCTCAATAGCTTCAATCTTGGCTTTATCAACTTCAATTCCTGTGGAGTAACAACATAGCCAAGAAAAGATACTCGATTCGGTGCAAAAGGTGCACTTCCCAAGGTTACCAAACAAGCGTGCATCACGAGAGCATTAAAAACAACACGTAAATGTTCCAAATGTTCTTCCAAAGATTTGCTATAAATCAGTATATCATCAAAATAGACTACCACAAATCGTCCAATGAAAGCACGTAAAACTTAGTTCATTAATCTCATGAAAGTACTAGGTGCATTAGTTAACCCAAAAGGCATGACTAACCACTCATATAATCCAAACTTAGTTTTAAATGCTGTTTTCCATTCATCTCCCAATTTCATACGAATTTGATGGTATCCACTACGCAAATCAACTTTGGAGAATATTGTAGAGCCACTCAATTCATCAAGCATATCATCTAGCCTAGGAATAGGGTGGCGATAACGAATAGTAATATTATTAATGCCTCTACAATCAACACACATACGTGATGTACCATCCTTTTTCGGCACTAGAATAATAGGAACAGCACAAGGACTAAGGGATTGGCGTATATAACCTTTGTCGAGCAGCTCACTGTACTTGACACATAATCTCCTTCGTCTCCTCTGGATTGGTGCGGTATGGTGCACGGTTGGGTAATGATGCACCGGAAATTAAGTCAATTTGATGCTCAATCCCTCGAATAGGTGGTAATCCGGTGGCACGTCTTGTGGAAAGGCGTCGGCGAACTCTGCAAAATGTTAGTAGTGGCAGGAGGCAAAGAGGAAGGCACGTCCTCGAATGAAAATAATGCCTCTTTGCACACAAAAGCATAGCAAATAGATTTGCTAAAATCTAGCTCATCAATATCAGATTTAGTGGCAAGTAAACATGCACTTTTCAATTTAATTTGAAGCAACAGTAGATGGTTTATTATTAGGCCTCATGTGTTGCTCAAATTCTTTTGCCACAATCTGATTTTCACTCTTATTTTCTCTGTTTTGCTTTATTAGCTCTATTAATATCATCTTTCAAAATGGACTCAGGAGTCATAGGAAGCAAAGTAATATTTTTATCCTTATGAACAAGAGTATCTTGATTGTTTCTACCATGGTGTCTGAAATTTTATCAAATTGCCATGGTCTACCAAGTAACAAGGAACATGCTTGCATAGGTACCACATCACAATCAACATAATCAGCATATGTAGAGATACTAAAAGGCACACGAGCGATGACGTGTTACCTTAACCTTGCCGCTGTTGTTGAACCATTGGATGTAGTAAGGATGTGGATGTGGTCTTGTGGTGAGAGATAGCTTCTCCACCATCTCCATGCTAGCCAAGTTGTTGCAGCTCCCTCCATCTATGATGGCCTTGAATAGAACGTTCCTTCACAACTCCTTTGTATGAAACAAATTATGCCTCGATTTTGCTCAGCTTGTGTAACCTGCACACTCAAAACACGTTGAGCAACTAAACATTCATACTGTCGGCATCTTGACAGCCATGTATTGTGTCTCATGATCGTAATCATCTCCACCGTGTTCCTCATGTGTAATAAGAGCCAAAGTCTCCTCATCATAGTCACTAGCGGACTCATACCCACCATCCTCGGTAGCAATCATCACACGCTGAGATTTGCATTCTCTTGCAAAATGTCCTCTTCCCTTACAACGACGACAAATAATATCACTTGTGTGCCCTGTTGGCGCCATGGAAGAAGAAGAGCTACTGTGCAGGTCCGGCGGTGTGCTCTTGGCGAGATAGTGGTGGTTGTGCTGCGTTCTTGTATCACGGTTGGAGGTGGCACCACGGAGGTGCGGTGTAGCGAGCGTGTGGAAGTAGATGATGCACGTGGTGTCCATGATGAAGGTCGACCTGCGAGAAAAGTTAGTGCGGCGCCAATGCACGTCGATCCTGCACTTCACGTTCAGCTTTACAAGCAAGATGGAATAAACGCAGTGATATTATTATAATCCTTATAGTCTAGAATGGTCGAATCTCTCTATTTAATCCACCCGTAAAGCGTGCAAGCATAGCTTCATTCTCCTCAACAATACCACATCTAATCAAGCCGGTTTGTAATTCCGATAATATTCTTCTACAGAATTTTTACCTTGTCTTAAGCGCTGCAATTTTTGAAGTAATTCACGTTGATAATATGGTGGAACCCAACGAGTACGCATAGCAGTTTTCAAAGCAGCCCAAGTAGCTGGAACAGGATATAATCTACAATGTTCAGACCACCAAACACATGCAAAGCTAGTGAAAGCACAAACAGCAGCAGGAACACGTCTCTCCTCAGGATATTGTAAACATGTAAATCGTTGTTCAGTTTCTAACTCCCAAGTAAGATATATATCAGGAACATATCTACCCTCAAATGGTGGAATATTCAATTTCAGTTTAGGGAGATGGTCATGATCTCGTACCTGAGGGGGAGCCCTAGCATTGCCATTATTTGCATGTGGACGACCTGGTGGTTGTGGTGCTGGTGGTTGCACGTAGTTCTGATGTTGATCAACCTCATCCTCATAATCTCCCATATAATCATCCTCGTCGGTACCAGCAGCAGCGATGGAGGAGCCAAAAAGCACCAACAGCGAGAGCAATGGCACCAGAATTTTGTCTGTCTCAATAGGAACACGCTGAGCTCGTCCATCTTGATTCGGAAGGGCGTAGTTGTTGTCGTTGAGAGGTGCGATAGGTGGAGCCGGCGGTGGTTGTGGAAAAGCAGCGAGCAATTCATCAAACTTGCTATCAAGCTTTGTTTCAAACGTCTTCTCAATGCCATCTATCTTCTCCATGGCCTCGTCAAATCTGTTTACCACATCTTGCACCTGTCCACTCATCATTTGCTGAAATTTATCATGTAGCTGTTTGTTCGTCATGTTCTCCCGGTCGGTCTCGTCGGATTGTGATCCTGCCATGGTTAGCGACAATAGAAACACACAAGAATATGATCCTCTGGACTACTAACAAGAGGTGGTGGTGGGTGTCACAAATCCGTCAAGCAAATCTCAAATTCTTACCAGTTCTTACCAGAAGCGGCGGTGATCGGCAACCGTTGTAATCAAAACTCTCAAAAGCTTGGATAGAGCGATTGCGGGGGAGAGTCAAGCGCACGGCGTAGATGTATGTGGAGCTGGGAAGGCTTATAATATGGTAGCAAAAAGGGTCAGCAATAATCAAATCAGAGATGCAAAGTTGAATAAACGTTCAACGACGGTACTGTGCTGGTCCTAGGCTAGACCGTGCTAGAGACGCGAGCCTAGAACACTAACAAAATCACGGCGCTGCACATAAACAAGGGAGGAGCACACTCTGAATTGCTGGAATCCGAAACCTACTCAGACAAGGAAACACGAATCGGAAATTAGATGGATCCCGAAAACAAATCTAATATGCAAGGAACTCGGATTGGTGGTGGATATATGGTGGTGGTATATGTCAGCGGTGGTGGTATATGGATACGGATTGAGCGGTGGCGGATAAGCGGTGGTGGTAGATGGCAGGTGCGATGATGATGGTGCGGCGGCGTGACAACTTATGACCGAACTCGAAACTCTAAAAGACTAGACTCTAAGACCAGCAACTAGACACGGCGATGCAACCGCAAATTCAACAACGCAAATCTGAAAAAGATTATGCAAAGGCTCAGATTGGTTTGGATATGATGACCTAACCCTAATTTTTTTGGCTTTTTCGTGGACTGTAGGTATGAAGAACAGACTCGATCTAAACTACGAAAAGCGTAAAATCTCACCGAGCAACACGGAAATCGATACCACTTGATAGAGGCAAAGGTGTCCGTCTTTCGATGAGATGGTGGATTTCGCTTTGGTGGAAGTCGACTTTGACGATCCGACTACGACGCGGCGAGGACGTCGGCGCCTTAGCAATCGCTAAACCAACTCCGAGAGGTTATTGACCACGCGGAGCACGATCAACGACCACGAGGGTCTATTTCCTGCGAGCAAGCGAAGAACAAGCAAGAAACTGAGATTGCAATCTGGATATTGCGAATATAAGATGAAAGCTTTATCGATCAAGGTGGGGTTCTGTGGCGCCTTTGTGCAGTCGTTGAACACAAGCGAAATGCACGCGAAGTTGCAGCTATGGCGAACTTTTGATCTAAACAAAACCCAAAGTCTAAACGGTGCCCTAAGGGCTGTATATATGGGGAAGAGGAGGGAATTTCGTGGCCCTTGAGGGTGGGGTCCGAAACCAACCCTATCTCTTGTTTCCCCACACATACGGACTCTAAAAATAGCCTATACTTAAGTATTTCGAAATTACATGGGCCTGGCCCAATAATAAGGTGTGAGCACCTAGAATAGCCTATGGACGAATATTATGAAGTGGCATCTTGTATATTTCGTCCAAGGCTTCATGCACTCCTTATGGTGGCTTCAAAGTCCTGAAATCATCACTTGTAACTCCGTTCTTGATCCCTTAGCATGCCATCAACTCCATGCGTGTTCTTGCTCCAATGTTCATCCTTCTCCAAGCTAGGCCCTTCATTTGTAAGCAAAACAAATGTATCCAATTTAAGCGACATCATATTCTCATGAACATTAAAATCATTACCAAGAAACGAAAGTACCTGGTAATTTAATTGGCGTGCGCGAGCTCTAGTAATTGGTCCCGTATATGTAACAGTAGGGGCTGTGGGTGTAACAATGGTATTGATGTCCTCATCACGTGCAGCCACCAGCACCACCACCAGCAGGTCGACCTCAGGTATATATTCGCAACGGTAGGCCTGCACCACCACCTCAGGTACGAGATAATGACCATATTCCTAAACTGAAATTGAATATTCCACCATTTGAGGGTAGATATGTTCCTGATATATATCTTACTTGGGAGTTAGAAACTGAACAACGTTTTACATGTTTACAATATCCCGAGGAGAGCGGGTTCTTCTTCTTTGTTTGTGCTTTCACTAGTTTTGCATGTGTATGGTGGTATGAACATTGTAGATTATATCCTATTCCCGCTACTTGGGCTGCTTTGAAAACTGCTATGCGTACTCGTTGGGTTCCACCATATTATCAACGTGAATTGCTTCAAAAATTGCAGCGTTTAAGACAAGGAAAAAATTCTGTAGAATAATATTATCAGGAATTACAAACTGGCATGATTAGATGTGGTATTGTTGAGGAGAATGAAGCTAAGCTTGCACGTTTTATAGGTGGATTAAATAGAGAGATTCAGACCATTCTAGAGTATAAGGAGTATACTAATATCTCTCGTTTATTCCATCTTGCTTGTAAAGCTGAACGTGAAGTGCAGGATCGACAAGCATTGAACTAACTTTTCTGCAGGTCGACTTTCATCATGGACACCGCGTGCATCCTCTACTTCCACTACACCAACAACTCCATCAGCTGCTACCTCCGGCCGTGATACAAGAAAGTAGGCACAACCTCCACTATCTGCCAAGAGTGCACCTGTCGGGCCTACACAGAGCTCTTCTTCTTCCATGGCATCAACTGGGCACACCAGTGATATTATTTGTCGTCGTTGTAAGGGAAGAGGTCATTATGCGAGAGAATGCAAATCTCAGCGTGTGATGATTGCTACCGAGGATGGTGGGTATGAGTCCGCTAGTGACTATGATGAGGAGACGTTGGCTCTTATTACACGTGAAGAACACGGTGGAGATGATTCGATCATGAGATGCAATACATGGCTCAGGAAGACGCCGGCGGTATGAATGTTTAGTTGCTCAACGTGTTTTGAGTGTGCAGGTCACACAAGCTGAGCAAAATCAGAGGCACAATTTGTTCCATACCAAGGGAGGTGTGAAGGAGCGTTACATGCGCATCATCATAGGCGGAGGAGCTGCAACAACTTGGCTAGCATGGAGATGGTGGAGCTTTCTCTCACCACAAGACCACATCCACATCCTTACTACATCCAATGGTTCAATAACAGCGGCAAGGTTAAGGTAACACGTCTTGTTCGTGTGCATTTTAGTATCTCTACATATGCTGATTATGTTGATTGTGATGTGGTACCTATGCAAGCATGTTCCTTATTACTTGGTAGACCATGGCAATTTGATAAAAATTCTGTACACCATGGTAGAAACAATCAGTATACTCTTGTTCATAAGGATAAAAATATTACTTTGCTTCCTATGACTCGAGATTCTATTTTGCAAGATGATATTAATAGATCTAATAAAGCAAAACAGGAGAAGAATAAGAGCGAAAATCAGATTGTGGCAAAAGAATTTGAGCAACAAATGAAGCCTAATAATAAACCATCTAGTGTTGCTTCTGAAATAAAATTGAAAAGTGCATGTTTATTTGCCACCAAATCTTATATTGATGAGCTAGATTTCAGCAAATCTGTATGTTATGGTTTTGTGTAAAAAGAGGCATTATTTTCATTCGAGGACGTGCCTTCCTCTTCGCCTCCTACTGTCACTAACATTTTGCAGGAGTTCGCTGACGTCTTTCCACAAGATGTGCCACCGGGATTACTGCCTATTCGAGGGATTGAGCATCAGATTGACTTAATTCCCGGTGCTTCACTGCCAAACCGTGCGCCATACCGTACCAATCTAGAGGAGACGAAGGAGATTATGCGTCAAGTACAAGAGCTGCTCGACAAAGGTTATATACGCGAATCCCTTAGTCCTTGTGTTGTTCCTATTATTCTAGTGCCGAAAAAGGAGGGTACATCACGTATGTGTGTTGATTGTAGAGGCATTAATAATATTACTATTCGTTATCATCATCCTATTCCTAGGCTAGATGATATGCTTGATGAATTGAGTGGCTCTATAATATTCTCCAAAGTTGATTTGTGTAGTGGATACCATCAAATTCGTATGAAATTGGGGGATGAATGGAAAACAACATTTAAAACTAAGTTTGGATTATATGAGTGGTTAGTCATGCCTTTTGGGTTAACTAATGCACCTAGTACTTTCATGATATTAATGAACTAAGTTTTATGTGCTTTATTGGACGATTTGTGGTAGTTTACTTTGATGACATATTGATTTATAGCAGATCTTTGGAGGAACATTTGGAACATTTACGTGCTGTTTTTATTGCTCTACGTGATGCACGTTTGTTTGGTAACCTTGGGAAGTGCACCTTTTGCACCGACCGAGTGTCTTTGCTTGGTTATGTTGTTACTCCACAGGGAATTGAAGTTGATAAAGCCAAGATTGAAGCTATTGAGTGTTGGCCGCAGCCCAAAACGGTCACACAAGTGAGGAGTTTTCTTGGCCTCGCTGGTTTCTATAGGCGTTTTGTGAGAGATTTCAGCACCATTGTTGCACCTCTCAATGAGCTTACAAAGAAGGATGTGCCTTTTGTTTGGGGTACTGCACAGGAATAAGCCTTCACGGTATTGAAAGATAAGTTGACACATGCTCCTTTACTCCAACTTCCTGATTTTAGTAAGACTTTTGAGCTTGAATGTGATGCTAGTGGAATTGGATTAGGAGGTATGTTATTACAAGATGGCAAACATGTTGCATACTTTTCTGAAAAATTGAGTGGGCCTAGTCTGAATTATTCTACTTATGATAAAGAATTATATGCTCTTGTTCGGACTTTAGAAACATGGCAACATTATTTATGGCCCAAAGAATTTGTTATACATTCTGATCATGAATCTTTGAAACATATTAAAATTCAAGCTAAACTGAATCGTAGACATGCTAAATGGGTTGAATTCATTGAGACTTTCCCTTATGTCATTAAACACAAGAAGGGTAAAGAAAATGTTATTGCTGATGCATTGTCTCGTCGCTATACTATGCTTTCACAACTTGACTTCAAATTATTTGGTTTGGAGACCATCAAAGGTCAATATGTGCATGATGCTGATTTTAAAGATGTATTGCAGAATTGTAAAGAAGGAAGAACATGGAACAAGTTTGTCGTTAATGATGGATTTGTGTTCCGTGCTAACAAGCTATGCATTCCAGCTAGCTCCGTTCGTCTTTTGTTGTTGCAGGAGGCGCATGGAGGAGGACTAATGGGACACTTTGGTGTGAAGAAGACGGAGGACGTACTTGCTACACATTTCTTTTGGCCAAAGATGAGACGGGATGTTGAGCGTTTTATTGCTCGCTGCACTACATGTCAAAAAGCTAAGTCACGACTCAATCCTCATGGTTTATATATGCCTTTGCGTGTACCTAGTGTTCCTTGGGAGGATATATCTATGGACTTTGTCTTAGGTTTACCTAGAACAAAGAAGGGAGGATAGCATATTTGTTGTCGTGGATAGATTCTCGAAAATGGCACACTTTATACACCGGCACCACCACCGGCAGTCGACCTCGGTATATATTATAGCAGTGAGGCTGCACCACCACCTCAGTGCGAGATAATGACCATATTCCTAAACTGAAATTGAATATTCCACCATTTGAGGGTAGATATGTTCTGATATATATCTTACTTGGGAGTTAAGCGAACAACGTTTTACATGTTTACAATATCCCGAGGAGAGGCGGGTTCTCTTCTTTGTTTGTGCTTTCACTAGTTTTGCATGTGTGTGGTGGTATGAACATTGTAGATTATATCCTATTCCGCTTCTTGGGCTGCTTTGAAAACTGCTATGCGTACTCGTTGGGTTCCACCATATTATCAGCGTGAATTGCTTCAAAAATTGCAGCGTTTAAGACAAGGAAAAAATTCGTAGAATAATATTATCGGGAATTACAAAGCGGCATGATTAGATGTGGTATTGTTGAGGAGAATGAAGCTAAGCTTGCGTTTTATAGGTGGATTAAATAGAGATTCAGACCATTCTAGAGTATAAGGAGTATACTAATATCTCTCGTTTATTCCATCTTGCTTGTAAAAAGCTGAGCGTGAAGTCTTGAGGATCGACAAGCATTGAACTAACTTTTCTGCGAAGTCGACTTTCATCATGGACACAGCGTGCATCCTCTACTTCCACTACACCAACAACTCCATCATTTGCTACCTCCGGCCGTGATACAAGAAAGTAGGCACAACCTCCACTATCGCCAGAGTGCACTGTCGGGCCTACAGAGCTCTTCTTCTTCCATGGCATCAATGGGCACACGGTGATATTATTTGTCGTCGTTGTAAGGAAGAGGTCATTATGCGAGAGAATGCAAATCTCAGCGTGTGATGATTGCTACGAGGATGGTGGGTATGAGTCCGCTAGTGACTATGATGAGGAGGCGTTGGCTCTTATTACACGTGAAGAACACGGTGGAGATGATTACGATCATGAGATGCAATACATGGCTCCGGAAGGCGGTGGCGGTATGAATGTTTAGTTGCTCAGCGTGTTTTGAGTGTGCAGTCACACAAGTGAGCAAAATCGAGAGGCACAATTTGTTCCATACCAAGGGAGGTGTGAAGGAGCGTTACATGCGCATCATCATAGGCGGAGGAGCTGCAACAACTTGGCTAGCATGGAGATGGTGGAAGCTTTCTCTCACCACAAGACCACATCCACATCCTTACTACATCCAATGGTTCAATAACAGCGGCAAGGTTAAGGTAACACGTCTTTGTTCGGTGTGCATTTTAGTATCTCTACATATGCTGATTATGTTGATTGTGATGTGGTACCTATGCAAGCATGTTCCTTATTACTTGGTAGACCATGGCAATTTGATAAAATTCTGTACACCATGGTAGAAACAATCGATATACTCTTGTTCATAAGGATAAAAATATTACTTTGCTTCCTATGACTCGAGATTCTATTTTGCAAGATGATATTAATAGATCTAATAAAGCAAAAGCAGGAGAAGAATAAGGTGAAAATCAGATTGTGGCAAAAGAATTTGAGCAACAAATGAAGCCTAATAATAAACCATCTAGTGTTTATACGAAATAAAATTGAAAAGTGCATGTTTATTTGCCACCAAATCTTATATTGATGAGCTAGATTTCAGCAAATCTGTATGTTATGGTTTTGTGTAAAAAGAGGCATTATTTTCATTAGAGGGCGTGCCTTCCTCTTAGCCTCCTCTTGTCACTAACATTTTGCGGGGAGTTATTTGGCGTCTTTCCACAAGATGTGCCACGGGATTACTGCCTATTCGAGGATTGAGCATCAGTTGACTTAATTCCGGTGCTTCTTTATAGGCAAACCGTCGCGCCATACCGTACCAATCTAGAGGAGGCGAAGGAGATTATCGTCAAGTACAAGAGCTGCTCGACAAAGGTTATATCTGCGAATCCCTTAGTCCTTGTGTTGTTCCTATTATTCTAGTGCGAAAAAGGAGGTACATCACGTATGTGTGTTGATTGTAGAGGCATTAATAATATTACTATTAGTTATCATCATCCTATTCCTAGGCTAGATGATATGCTTGATGAATTAGTGGCTCTATAATATTCTCCAAAGTTGATTTGTGTAGTGGATACCATCAAATTCGTATGAAATTGGGGATGAATGGAAAACAACATTTAAAACTAAGTTTGGATTATATGGTGGTTAGTCATGCCTTTTGGGTTAACTAATGCACCTAGTACTTTCATGATATTAATGAACTAAGTTTTATGTGCTTTATTGGACGATTTGTGGTAGTTTACTTTGATGACATATTGATTTATAGCAGATCTTTGGAGGAACATTTGGAACATTTCGTGCTGTTTTTATTGCTCTCGTGATGCGTTTGTTTGGTAACCTTGGGAAGTGCACCTTTTGCACCGACCGAGTGTCTTTCTTGGTTATGTTGTTACTCCACGAGGGAATTGAAGTTGATAAAGCCAAGATTGAAGCTATTGAGTGTTGGCGCAGCCCAAAAGCAGTCACACAAGTGAGGAGTTTTCTTGGCCTCGCTGGTTTCTATAGGCGTTTTGTGAGATTTCAGCACCATTGTTGCACCTCTCAATGAGCTTACAAAGAAGGATGTGCCTTTTGTTTGGGGTCTTGCGGGAATAAGCCTTCACGGTATTGAAAGATAAGTTGACACATGCTCCTTTACTCCAACTTCCTGATTTTAGTAAGACTTTTGAGCTTGAATGTGATGCTAGTGGAATTGGATTAGGAGGTATGTTATTACAAGATGGCAAACATGTTGCATACTTTTACGAAAAATTGAGTGGGCCTAGTCTGAATTATTCTACTTATGATAAAAATTATATGCTCTTGTTAGGACTTTAGAAACATGGCAACATTATTTATGGCCCAAAGAATTTGTTATACATTACGATCATGAATCTTTGAAACATATTAAAATTCAAGCTAAACTGAATCGTAGACATGCTAAATGGGTTGAATTCATTGAGACTTTCCTTATGTCATTAAACACAAGAAGGGTAAAGAAAATGTTATTCTTGATGCATTGTCTAAATAAGCTATACTATGCTTTCACAACTTGACTTCAAATTATTTGGTTTGGAGACCATCAAAGGTCAATATGTGCATGATGCTGATTTTAAAGATGTATTGCAGAATTGTAAAGAAGGAAGAACATGGAACAAGTTTGTCGTTAATGATGGATTTGTGTTCGTGCTAACAAGCTATGCATTCCAGCTAGCTCCGTTCGTCTTTTGTTGTTGCGGGGGCGCATGGAGGAGGACTAATGGGACACTTTGGTGTGAAGAAGGCGGAGGGCGTACTTGCTACACATTTCTTTTGGCCAAAGATGAGGCGGGATGTTGGCGTTTATTGCTCATTGCACTACATGTCAAAAAGCTAAGTCACGACTCAATCCTCATGGTTTATATATGCCTTTGCGTGTACCTAGTGTTCCTTGGGAGGATATATCTATGGACTTTGTCTTAGGTTTACCTAGAACAAAGAAGGGAGGATAGCATATTTGTTGTCGTGGATAGATTCTCGAAAATGGCACACTTTATACCATGTCATAAGCGATGATCTTTGTTAATGTTGCTGATTTGTTCTTTAGTGAAATTATTAAGCTTGCATGGTGTGCCAAATACTATTGTTTCAGATCGTGATACTAAATTTCTTAGTCACTTTTGGAGATGTTTATGGGCTAAGTTGGGGACTAAGCTGCTTTTTAGTACTACTTGTCACCCCTAAGCGATGGACAAACTGAAGTAGTCAATAGAACATTGTCTACTATGCTTAGGTCTGTTCTAAAGGATAATAAGAAAATGTGGGAGGAATGCTTGCCTCATATTGAATATGCTTATAATCGTTCATTGCATTCTACTACTAAGATGTGCCCTTTTGAAGTTGTGTATGGTTTCCTACCTCGTGCACCTATTGATTTGTTGCCTCTTCCATCTTGGAGAAAGGTTAATTTTGATGCTAAAGAGCGTGCTGAATTGATTTTAAAATGCATGAGTTAACTAAGGAAAACATTGAGCGTATGAATGCTAAATATAAACTTGCTAGAGATAAGGGTAGAAAACATGTCGTGTTTGCACTGGAGATCTTGTTTGGTTACATTTGCGTAAGATAGATTTCTGATTTGCGCAAATCAAAGCTAATGCCACGTCTTCTTTGGTCCCTTTAAGGTGTTGGAGAAAGTAAATGATAATGCATATAAACTTGAGCTGCCTGCAGATTTTGGGGTTAGTCCCACTTTTAACATTGCAGATTTGAAGCCATATTTGGGTGAGGAAGATGAACTTCCGTCGAGGACGACTTCATTTCAAGAAGGGGAGGATGATGAGGACATCAATACCATTGTTACACCCACAGCCCCTGTGATTGGGAGCATCCTTCCATCATCCCCATGGACTCTACATCAACACCTACAACACCACAAGGACCGATGACTCGAGCACGTGCAAGAGCTCTTGAAACCGGTGACATCACTCCTCTCACAACTCTCCTTGATTCACATGAGACATGGTTACTACCTCAAGCGAAACCCTATGCATACTCGGTACCAAGGAGTCGACCATGAAGAAGCTAGGAAGGCAGGGGAGGCAGGCGGAAGACATGCATGAAGGCGGAGGAGAAAGCAACAAGGACCGGAGAGGCGGACGATCCGGACAAAGGCCGGACGATCGGACGAGCCGGATAATCCGGACCCGGTCGAGACGATCCGACTAACTCCGAGAAAACAGCGAAGCTCCCTCCGGCCGGATCATCGGAGCCGGGCGGATCATCCGGACCCCCCGGACGTCCGGACCGCCAGCCGGACATCCGGCCCGTCGCCGCCACCAGCCGAGCCTCCAGCTCATCCGGGTCCCCACCCGGATCATCCGGACCAACCCAGATCATCCGGACCCTCGTTCGGATCATCCGGCCAGCGCCTCTGCGCGCGTGTTGGGCTGAGCCCATGTACCCCTTCGCCCCCAACTATATATATAGGACCCCATCTCCTCACTTTGAGACTTAGCATTGGATTAGCTCATATTTGTGTGAGAGCCTTTGCTCATCCACCGGTTACTTCTCCTCGGAGATCGGGACCTCCGTCTGGGAAGATCCTCAGCGGATACAAGACCCGTTCACGGGAAGATCCCCTCGTGGATTCAAGGCCTCCTCCGGGAGATGAACGGTTCCTTTGTATCCTTACCCTAGTTGATTATGTATCTTGTGGATCTCATGTGTGTATGTTGATCTAGCACTTATGTGATCGATTCCTTGTGAGTTGAGTGTTTCCCTCTCGTTCTCCCCATGTTTCCCTCGTGCTTCCGCGTGTTCTTCGTGTTTCCTCCGTAGGATCCCCTCCAAACGTGAAAGATCGACGAATTAGGGTTCCACCCTACATCATATGGTATCATGAGCCACGTTGATCACGTTTTGGAGCCCTACCCGTGATTTCTAGCTTGATTTTGTTGTTTTCCTCCTAAAATCGAAAATCCCCACAAAATACCCCAAACTTTTTGTGATTTGTTAGTTTTGATGATGTTTTGTTGTTTTTGATCCGTGGATTGATTGTGTAACTTCGTGGATCTTGTGTTTCCCCACCTTCTCCCCTCGAAATCCATCCAAAATCCCGAAATCGTCAAATTGCACCCCATTTTGAGTTCTTCGGCAGTTCCGTGCGTGGTTGACCTGCCGGGTCATCGGACCAAGTCCGGATCATCGGGCGTGCCGAATCATTCGGCTCTGGCGGATCATCCGGCTTCCTCTGCCGAAAGCTGCAATTCGCGGTCCACCTTCCACCACCTCCACCATACACACCTACATACACCCTACCCACCCATCTACCACCACTTCCACTCGCCAAATCCCGACACAACCTCCATTACTACCATTGAATTTGAGTGAGATTTCCGTGTCCTTTGTGTTTGGACTATCTAGGCGGCGGTGCGACATCAACAACAAGCGCTCATTTTGGTCGACTACTCATCTTCGTGACGGACGGTAACTTTGACGACATCTTTGTCATACCTTGCAATTGCATTGATAACCATCATATACCATCTTTTGCGTTGCTTACCCATCGAGACTAGCCTTTGAGTATTGCCGGCAACGTGACTTGTGCACATTAGTTGCATACACCATATCATACATACCATCGAGGTGCATATCTCGGAATCAACTTGTGTGTCACAAAGTTGTCATCGCATACACAATTGCTATCTTGGTTCGTGAAGTTTGCATAAGAAAAGAGCTCAAAGAGAAAGAGCCACTCAAGCTTTTAAGCAAGAGGAAAGATAAGCAAAGAGCTTATAAGCAACAAGCATAGCATCATACAACATTAAGATTGTCATATAAGATCATCTTGGATCATTGCCGATACACCATACATATAGAATACTTGGGATAGAGATCGTTGCATTTTTGCCTAGTAGGTTGTGCACAAGCTCCGTATCCGCCTATTGTGCAATCGTGCTAGCGTCTCTCTAGTATTGTGCAACAAGAGCATTTTCGTGGATTCCACATTTTGGCTCATTTTGGTTTGCACAATCCCATTTATCTATTGCGTGTGTGTTTCCGTGTACCACTACTTGCTTGGTCTACTTGTTGCATATCTTGAATTTGCGAATCTTCTTCAACATTTTTGAGTCAAGCTAACGATTGCAATCAATTTTGTGCCACCATCTAACCAAGCTCCACCAAAAGCTTTTACTTGTGTAGGTGTGAGAATCGACAAGGATCGGTACCAATAGTGCTATTTCATTGTCCGCATTTGAGTGAACTTGATTCATCTTCAACTTGGTCAAAGGTACATTGGTATTCGTTCTTCTCCTTCCACAACTCACAATTTTGCTTGTAATGATGGATAGGCCAAGTTCTTCTACAAATCCACTCTTCATCGACCAAGGCGACGACATGTCATCATCGTCACCAAGAGCCACCTCTTTGGCGCTGTGAGCTCTCCATCAAAAGCAACAAGCAATGAGCAAGCGCGCCGACAACCTCTCCACCGACTTGCGACTCTCCGAGCAACATACGAGATTACCGACAACAAACTCGCGCGCACAAGAAAAACGATGCAAGAATGGGCGAGATCCGCGCCTTGTTTGTGAACGGCGTACTTCTACCTCTTCACACTCAATGCGGAGCCACTCAAGTCGCCACTCAAGCGACTCCTTCTCCGACACAAGTACACCGTCATCGAACACTCTTGACGAGCAGCAGCGTCAAGACCGTCATGCATCTACGCAACCCGCTACATGACAAGCATCCCCAAGAGCAAGTTGATGAACAAGTTCCTCGTCCTCAATCGAACCAAGTGGCGTTTGCTCAAGCTCAAAACGACAACGTCTTCGTCACCAACAAGAACAAGAATGGCGGCGCCTACATCAAGAGCAACAAGAAGTCGAGGCTCAGCGTCTTCAACAACAACAACGAGAAGCACAAGCAATTGGCGGGCGTGCCCTTCAAGCATCAAGTCGAGCTATCACCAACACGCAATCGCGAAAGGCGCAATCAAGAGGAAGCCCTTGAGAAGAAATACAAGAGAGGAACTACCATCCGGCGTGCGTAACGACAAGCTCCTCCACAAGCTCCTCAAGCTCAACCTCAACCTCAAAGGTCGACAAGAGCAAGTTGATCATGGACTTCCTCCTCGCCAAGAGCAACATGAGGATGATTACCCTCCACGACAAAACGTCATCATCACATCGACCTCAACACAATGAAGAACAACGCTATGGCAAGCTCAAGTTCACAATGCCCAAGTTCAATGGAACCAATGATCCCGAAGAGTACCTCTCATGGGCATTGAAGGTCGACAAAATCTTTCGCTTGCACAACTATGAGGAAGAGAAGAAGATCGCTATGGCATCACTTGAGTTCCAAGACTATGTGCTCATATGGTGGGAACAAGTCCTTGGCGCCGACAAGCAAGAGGTGAACCTCAATCACCACTTGGGCTCAAATGAAGGATGTCATGAGAGCACGCTTTGTGCCCACCTACTACAACCGTGATCTCTTCAAGAAGCTACACCTCCTCAAGCAAGGAACAAAGAGTGTTGAAGAATACTACAAGAAATGGAGATTGCCATGATTGAGCCAATGTCACGGAGGATGATGAGCAAACAATGGCACGATTCTTGAATGGACTCAACCATCCCATCAAGAAGATCGCCGACTTCAACCCTACTCCAACCTCATTGAGCTCGTGCATCAAGCTACAAAGGCGGGCGACAAGTGCAAGATGACTTCAAATCGCCAAGTACTCATCAAGACATCGGCTTCTCCAACAACCAAGCTTCAACAACTACTCCAACCGACATCAACCAAGCCTTCTCCAACCAACGACGACAAGTCAAGTTACAAGAAAGCTTCTACAAGTTCAAGTCGTCCTCCTCCTACTACAAGCAACTCCAAGCGCGTGCTTCATCATCTACTCCAAGCGATGAGACCGTCAAGACAAGCTCCTTCAAGTGTTTTACTTGCGGCGAGGCCACAAGTCATATGAATGCACCAACAAGCGGACCATGATACTCAGCAGCGATGGCACCTCGACTCAATGAGTGAAGATGAAATGGGCGCTCTAGAGCAAGTGGCCATGCACCGGCGCATCAACGAGGATGAAGATGATCAAGTCTTTTGTGATGAAGATACAAGTCCGCTCTTGTTGTCTCAAGGTCTTGACACTTCATCATCAACAAGAAGAAGACCAAAGATGCCACATCTTCCACACAAAGGCTGCATCAATGGGAGATCCGTCAAGGTCATCATCGATGGAGGTAGTTGCCACAACTTAGCAGCGAAGAAGTATGCTCCAAGCTCCAATTGGTCGAAGAAGCATCCGCAACCCTACAAGGTTCAATGGCTAAGTGACTCGGCACTATCTGAGTTGAGCATACGGTCCAAGTATCCTTCAAAATAGGTGCATATGAGGACACTTTGGAGTGTGATGTGGTCCCAATGACCGTTTGCCACCTCCTCCTTGGTCGGCCATGGCAATTCGGTGTGGTGTCTACCACAATGGGCGTACAAACCACTATAGCTTCAAGATGAAAGGCAAAGAATATGTCCTCGACCCATGTCTCCTAGTCAAGTGATAGCCGACAAACAAGCCACCAACCATAGAGAGAAGAGTGAGAAAGTGAGCCACCAAAAAGTGAGTGAGAGCCACAAGCCAAATTTGGCGCCTCTTAGCCTAGAGAAAAACCTCATACTATTAGCCACCAAACATGAGATGAGAAAAGTGTGTGAGAACCCATCAGTGTGATGCACTTTGTCCTTGTGTGCAAGGATGGAGAACCAAAACTAACACCACTCATGAGCTACCTTTGGTGTTTCAATCTCTTTTGCAGGAATTTCAAGATGTTTTCCCGATGAGCTACCTCGGGTCTACCTCCTCTGAGGCATTGAGCATCGAATTGACCTCATCCCGGGCGCCACTTCAAACAAAGCTCCCTACCGTGTCAATCCCGAAGAAACCAAGGAGATTCAATGGCAAGTACAACAACTAATCGACAGCGGTCATATGCGTGAAAGCTTAAGCCCTTGTGCGTTCCGTTATACTTGTGCCTAAGCCCGATGGAACTTTCGCTTGTGCTCCGATTGTAGACCCATAAATGCTATCACCGTGCGCTATAGGCATCCCATTCCTCGCTTAGATGATATGCTTGATGAACTTAGTGGAGCCAACTTTTTCTCAAAAATTGATCTTAAAAGTGGCTATTATCAAATCCGCATTCACGAGGGTGATGAATGGTGATGAATGGAAAACTGCTTTCAAAACAAAATTTGGCTTGTATGAGTGGTTGGTTATGCCTATGGGTTTGTCGGAAGCTCCCGGAACTTTTGTGCGCCTCATGCATCATGTACTTCGTCCATACATTGGAATCTTTGTTGTGGTTTACTTCGATGATATTCTTGTGTTGCAAAACCATGAAAGAGCATCTTGATCATGTTAAGCTTGTTTTGCAAAGCGCTTCGAAAGGAAAGTCTTTATGCCAACTTGAAAAAATGCACTTTTGGCGTTGACAAAGTGGTTTTCTTGGGTTTCGTTGTCTCTTCCAAGGGTGTCCATGTTGATGAAACTAAGATCAAAGCAATTAAAACTTGGCTAACCCACCAATTTGCAACAAGTCGCGAAGTTTCCTTGGTCTTGCAGGTTTTATCGTTGCTTTGTGAAAAACTTTAGCACTATTGCAGCTCCTTTGCATGCTTTGAGTAAGAAGAATACTCCTTTTGTTTGGGGACCTTTGCAATCAACGCTTTCAATGAGCTCAAGTCTTTGCTTACTCATGCTCGATTCTTGCTTTGCCCAATTTTGACAAAACTTTTGAGGTTCATTGTGATGCAAGTGGTGCGGAATTGCGGAGTTTTAATGCAAGAAAAAGCGAGTCATTGCTTATTTTAGTGAAAAACTCTCCGGTGCTCAACTTAACTATCCGTATATGACAAGGAATTGTATGCTTTAGTGCGTGTGCTACATGTTTGGGAACATTATCTTAGACCTCATGAGTTTGTCATCCATACCGATCATGAAGCGCTTAAGTACTTAAAGGTCAAACTAAATTGAACAAGCGTCATGCCAAATGGGTGAATTTATTGAATCTTTTCCATATGTGATCAAGTACATTAAGGGCAAGGAAAATGTAGTTGCCGATGCGCTTTCACGCATATGCTGCTTGTCACCCAACTTGAGTTGAATGTTATTGGCTTTGAACACATAAAAGATTTGTATGCTAGTGATCCATCTTTTGCACCTCATTATGCTAAATGTTTGGCGCATACATCTTGGGAACAATATTACCTCAAGGATGGTTATCTTATGAGAGCTAACAAACTTTGCATACCGAGTCTTCTCTTCGTTTGCTACTTTTGCAAGAGGCTCATGGAGGTGGCTCGATGGGACATTTTGGATAGCGACAAGACCTTCGCCACGCTCTCCAAGAACTACTTTTGGCCCAAGATGTTTGAGGCGTCTCACGCTTCACCACCGATGCTCTACATCTTGCAAAGCTAAGTTAAAAGCTCAATCTCATGGTCTTTACATGCCTCTTCCTATCCTTATCAACCTTGGGAAGACATTAGCATGGACTTTGTACTTGGTTTGCCTAGAACTCAAAATGGAAAGGATTCGTGTTTGTTGTTGTGGATAGATTTTCTAAAATGGCACATTTCATTCCTTGCAACAAGGTGAGCGATGCTTCACATATTGCAAATCTCTTTTGTAGAAATCTTGCGCCTCCATGGAGTACCAAAGACAATCGTTTCCGACCCATGACGTCAAGTTCTTGAGTTACTTTTGGAAGACCCTATCGCCAAGCTCGGAATCAAGCTCTTCTTCTCATCGACATACCATCCTCAAACCGGCGGCCAAGCGGAGGTGGCAGAGCTGAACGCTCTTCACTCTACTTGGCGTGTTGATCAAGAAGAACATCAAGGAGTGGGGCGTGTCTACCCATCGCCGAGTATGCCTACAACCGCCCAAGACATTCAACGACCGGCAAGTCACCCTTGAGGTCGTCTAAAGCTCAATCCATTGTCCCCATTGGACATTCTACCTCTACCTCTACAAGAGTGCACCAACCTCGGCGCAAGTGCCGTGCAAGCTACATCAAGAAGATGCATGAAGAGACAAGACACACCATCGGCGCCACGTACAGCGCCTCACTACCAAGCTCAACATCAACAAGCAACCCATGATCTTCAACATAGGCGATCTCGTGTGGCTACACCTTCGCAAGGCAGCTTCCCCAGCGAATGCAAGTCCAAACTTCTACCTCGAGCGATGGACCCTTCAAGGTGTTATGCGCTACAACAAAGCACGCCTACAAGCTCGACCTACCAGCGACAAGTACAGCGTGGCGACACCTTCAACATCAAAGACCTCTCGCCTTTCCATGGTGATGAAGATCTAGATCGGTCGGATCCTTTGAAGGAGGGATATTATGCGAGCATCCTTCCATCATCCCCATGGACTCTACATCAACACCTACAACACCACAGGACCGATGACTCGAGCACGTGCAAGAGCTCTTGAAACCGAGGTGACATCACTCCTCTCACTACTCTCCTTGATTCACATGAGACATGGTTACTACCTCAAATGGAAACTCTATGCATACTCGGTACCAAAGTCGACCATGAAGAAGCTAGGAAGCAAAGAGAGCAGGAAGTGGAAGACATGCATGAAGGCGGAGAGGAAAGCAACAAGGACGAAGAGGCGGACAATCCAGACGAAGCTTGAGACGATCGGGCCAGAGCCGGATGATCCGGACCCGGTCAGACGATCGGCTAACTCCAAAGCAGCAAGCTCCCTCGGCGGATCATCGGACCCAGTCTGGATCATCGGACCCCCTTGACGTCTGGACCGCTTGGTAGGACATCCGGCCCGTCGCCGCCACCAGCCGAGCCTCCGGCTCATCGGGTCTCCACCGGATCATCCGGACCCTCGTCCGGATCATCAAACCAGCGCATGTCTTGGCGCATGTTGGGCTGAGCCCATGTACCTCGCCCTCAACTCTATATCTGAGGACCCCATCTCCTCACTTTGAGACTTAGCATTGGATTAGCTCATATTTGTGTGAGAGCCTTTGCTCATCCACCGGTTACTTCTCCTCGGAGATCGGGACCTCCGTCTGGAGAAGATCCCTCGGCGGATACAAGACCCGTTCTGGGAAGATCCCTCGTGGATTCAAGGCCTCCTCCGGAGATGAGCGGTTCCTTTGTATCCTTACCCTAGTTGATTATGTATCTTGTGGATCTCATGTGTGTATGTTGATCTAGCACTTGTGTGATGGATTCCTTGTTGGTTGAGTGTTTCCCTCTCGTTCTCCCCGTGTTTCCCTCGTGCTTCCGCGTGTTCTTCATGTTTCCTCCGTGGATCCTCTCAAGCGTGAAAGATCGGCGAATTAGGGTTCCACCCTACATCACCCTATTTTGCTATACATCTTTGCACCAATTACTAGAGCTCACGCATGCGTGATAGAAGCGAAGGTGTCCGTCTTTCGATGAGATGGTGGATTTCGCTTTGGTGGAAGTCGACTTTGGCGATCCGACTCTGACGTGCGAGGGCGTCGCGCCTATATGCAATCGCTAAACCAACTCCAGAGAGGTTATTGACCCCGCGAACACGATCAACGACCACGAGGTCTATTTCCTGCGAGCAAGCGAAGAACAAGGAAGAAACTGAGATTGCAATCTGGATATTGCGAATATAAGATGAAAGCTTTATTGATCAAGGTGGGGTTACTGTGGCGCCTTTATGCAGTCGTTGAACACAAACAAAATCTGCGAAGTTGCAGCTATGGCGAACTTTTGATCTAAACAAAACCCAAAGTCTAGCGGTGCCCTAAGGGCTGTATATATGGAGGAAGAGGGGTGAATTTCGTGGCCCTTGGTGGAGGGTCGAAACTAACCCTATCTCTTGTTTCCCCACACACGGACTCTAAAATAGCCTATACTAATGTATTTCGAAATTACATGGGCCTAGCCCAATAATAAGGTATTATGACACCTAAAATAGCCTCTGGACGAAATTTATGAAGTGGCATCTTGTATATTTCGTCCAAGGCTTCATGCACTCATTATGGTGGCTTCAAAGTCTGAAATCATCACTTGTAACTCCATTCTTGTCCCCTTAGCATGCCATCATCTCCATGCTTGTTCTTGCTCCAATGTTCATCCTTCTCCAAGCTAGGCCCTTCATTTGTAAGCAAAACAAATGTATCCAATTTAAGCGACATCATATTCTCATGAACATTAGAATCATTACCAAAAAGCGAAAGTACACAGTAATTTAGTTGGCGTCTTGTGAGCTCTAGTAATTGGTCCGGTATGTATAGCGGCGGGGCTGTGGGTGTAACAATTGTATTGATGTCCTCATCATCCTCCCCTTCTTGAAATGAAGTCGTCCTCGACGGAAGGTCATCTTCCTCACCCAAATATGGCTTCAAATCTGCAATGTTAAAAGTGGGACTAACCCCAAAATCTGCAGGCAGCTCAAGTTTATATGCATTATCATTTACTTTCTCCAACACCTTAAAGGGACCAGCAGACACGTGGCATTAGCTTTGATTTGCGCAAATCGGAAATCTATCCTTACATAAATGTAACCAAACAAGATCTCCGGTGCAAACACAACATGTTTTCTACCCTTATCTCCAGCAAGTTTATATTTAGCATTCATCGCTCAATGTTTTCCTTAGTTAACTCATGCATTTTAAAATCAATTCAGCACGTTCTTTAGCATCAAAATTAACCTTCTCCGAAGATGGAAGAAGCGACAAATCAATAGGTGCGAGGTAGGAAACCATATACAACTTCAAAGGGCACATCTTAGTAGTAGAATGCAATGAGCGATTATAAGCAAATTCAATATGAGGCAAGCATTCCTCCCACATTTCTTATTATTCTTTAGAACAGCCCTAAGCATAGTAGACAATGTTCTATTGACTACTTGGTTTGTCCATCGGTTTGGGGTGACAAGTAGTACTAAAAGCAGTTTAGTCCCCAACTTAGCCCATAAACATCTCCAAAAGTGGCTAAGAAATTTAGTATCACGATCTGAAACAATAGTATTTGGCACACCATGCAAGCGAATAATTTCACGAAAGAACAAATCAGCAACATTTGACATCATCGCTTTTATGACATGGTATAAAGTGTGCCATTTTGAGAATCTATCACGACAACAAATATGCTATCCCTCCCTTCTTTGTTCTAGGTAAACCTAAAACAAAGTCCATAGATATATCCTCCCAAGGAACACTAAGTGCAGCAAAGACATATATAAACCATGAGGATTGAGTCGTGACTTAGCTTTTTGACATGTAGTGCAGCGAGCAATAAAGCGCTCAACATCCGTCTCATCTTTGGCCAAAAGAAATGTAGTAGCAAGTCGTCCTCCGTCTTCTTCACGCCAAAGTGTCCCATTAGTCCTCCTCCATCGCCTCCTGCAACAACAAAAGGCGAGCGGAGCTAGCTGGAATGCATAGCTTGTTAGCACGGAACACAAATCCATCATTAACGACAAACTTGTTCCATGTTCTTCCTTCTTTACAATTCTGCAATACATCTTTAAAATCAGCATCATGCACATATTGATCTTTGATGGTCTCCAAACCAAATATTTTGAAGTCAAGTTGTGAAAGCATAGTATAGCGACGAGACAATGCATCGGCAATAACATTTTCTTTACCCTTCTTGTGTTTAATGACATAAGGAAAGTCTCAATGAATTCAACCCATTTAGCATGTCTACGATTCAGTTTAGCTTGACTTTTAATATGTTTCAAAGATTCATGATCAGAATGTATAACAAATTCTTTGGGCCATAAATAATGTTGCCATGTTTCTAAAGTCCGAACAAGAGCATATAATTCTTTATCATAAGTAGAATAATTCAGACTAGGCCACTCAATTTTTGAGAAAAGTATGCAACAGGTTTGCCATCTTGTAATAACACACCTCTAATCCAATTCCACTAGCATCACATTCAAGCTCAAAGTCTTATTAAAATCGGGAAGTTGGAGTAAAGGGCATGTGTCAACTTATCTTTCAACACCGTGAAGGCTTCTTCTGTGCGGTACCCCAAACAAAAGGCACATCCTTCTTTGTAAGCTCGTTGAGAGGTGCAGCAATGGTGCTGAAATCTCTCAAAGCGCCTATAGAAACCAGCGAGGCCAAGAAACTCCTCACTTTTGTGACCGTTTTGGGCTGCGGCCAACTCTCAATAGCTTCAATCTTGGCTTTATCAACTTCAATTCCTGTGGAGTAACAACATAGCCAAGAAAAGATACTCGATCGGTGCAAAGGTGCACTTCCCAAGGTTACCAAACAAGCGTGCATCACGAGAGCATTAAAAACAACACGTAAATGTTCCAAATGTTCTTCCAAAGATTTGCTATAAATCAGTATATCATCAAAATAGACTACCACAAATCGTCCAATGAAAGCACGTAAAACTTCGTTCATTAATCTCATGAAAGTACTAGGTGCATTAGTTAACCCAAAAGGCATGACTAACCACTCATATAATCCAAACTTAGTTTTAAATGCTGTTTTCCATTCATCTCCCAATTTCATACGAATTTGATGGTATCCACTCATAAATCAACTTTGGAGAATATTGTAGAGCCACTCAATTCATCAAGCATATCATCTAGCCTAGGAATAGGGTGGCGATAACGAATAGTAATATTATTAATGCCTCTACAATCAACACACATCGTGATGTACCATCCTTTTTCGGCACTAGAATAATAGGAACAGCACAAGGACTAAAGGGATTGGCGTATATAACCTTTGTCGAGCAGCTCACTGTACTTGGCGCATAATCTCCTTCGTCTCCTCTGGATTGGTATGGTATGGTGCACGGTTGGGTAATGATGCACGGGAATTAAGTCAATTTGATGCTCAATCCCTCGAATAGGTGGTAATCCGGTGCACGTCTTGTGGAAAGAGCGTCGTGAACTCTGCAAAATGTTAGTGACAGCGAGGGGCAAAAGAAAACACGTCCTCGAATGAAAATAATGCCTCTTTGCACACAAAAGCATAGCAAATAGATTTGCTAAAATCTAGCTCATCAATATCAGATTTGGTGGCAAGTAAACATGCACTTTTCAATTTAATTTCAGAAGCAACGATAAATGGTTTATTATTAGGCTTCATGTGTTGCTCAAATTCTTTTGCCACAATCTGATTTTCACTCTTATTTTCTCTGTTTTGCTTTATTAGCTCTATTAATATCATCTTTCAAAATGGACTCGAGAGTCATAGGAAGCAAAGTAATATTTTATCCTTATGAACAAGAGTATCTTGATTGTTTCTACCATGGTGTCAAATTTTTATCAAATTGCCATGGTCTACCAAGTAACAAGGAACATGCTTGCATAGGTACCACATCACAATCAACATAATCAGCATATGTAGAGATACTAAAATGCACACGAGCAGTCGTGTTACCTTAACCTTGCGCTGTTGTTGAACCATTGGATGTAGTAAGGATGTGGATGTGGTCTTGTGGTGAGAGTTAGCTTCTCCACCATCTCCATGCTAGCCAAGTTGTTGCAGCTACCTCCATCTATGATGGCCTTGAATAGAACGTTCCTTCACAACTCCTTTGTATGGAACAAATTATGCCTCTGATTTTGCTCGACTTGTGTAACCTGCACACTCAAAACACGTTGAGCAACTAAACATTCATACTGTCGGCATCTTCACCAGCCATGTATTGTGTCTCATGATCAGAATCATCTCCACCGTGTTCCTCATGTGTAATAAGAGCCAAAGTCTCCTCATCATAGTCACTAGCGGACTCATACCCACCATCCTCGGTAGCAATCATCTGCGCTGAGATTTGCATTCTCTCATAAAATGTCCTCTTCCCTTACTATGACGACAAATAATATCACTTGTGTGCCTGTTGGCGCCATGGAAGAAGAAGAGCTCTGTCAGAGCCAGCGGTGTGCTCTTGGCGGATAGTGGTGGTTGTGCACCTTTCTTGTATCACGGTTGGAGGTGGCTTTGAAGGAGGTGATGGTGCGGTGAAAGTAGATGATGCGTGGTGTCCATGATGAAGGTCGACTGCGAGAAAAGTTAGTGCGGCGCCAATGCTGTCGATCACTGCACTTCACGTTCGACTTTACAAGCAAGATGGAATAAGCAGTGATATTATTATAATCCTTATAGTCTAGAATGGTATGAATATCTCTATTTAATCCACCCGAAAGCGTGCAAGCATTGCTTCATTCTCCTCAACAATACCACATCTAATCAAGCGGTTTGTAATTCACGATAATATTCTTCTCTGAAATTTTTCCTTGTCTTAAAGCGCTGCAATTTTTGAAGTAATTCACGTTGATAATATGGTGGAACCATGATCGCATAGCAGTTTTCAAAGCAGCCCAAGTAGCTGGAGCAGGATATAATCTACAATGTTGGACCACCAAACACATGCAAAGCTAGTGAAAGCACAAGCAGCGGCGAGAACACGTCTCTCCTCGGGATATTGTAAACATGTAAATCGTTGTTCGGTTTCTAACTCCCAAGTAAGATATATATCGGGAACATATCTACCCTCAAATGGTGGAATATTCAATTTCAGTTTAGGGAGATGGTCATGATCTCGTACTGAGGGCCCTAACATTGCCATTATTTGCATGTGGGCGACACGGTGGTTGTGGTCTTGCTGGTGGTTGCGCGTAGTTCGATGTTGATCGACCTCATCCTCGTAATCTCCCACATAATCATCCTCCTCGGTACCAGCGGCGATGGCGAGGAGCCAAAAAAGCACCAACAGCGATGGCGGCGGCACGAAGTTTGTCTGGCTCAATAGGAACCGCTGAGCTCGTCCATCTTGATTCGGAAGGGCGTAGTTGTTGTCGTTCTTGAGAGGTGCGATAGGTGCAGCCGGCGGTGGTTGTGGAAAGCAGCGAGCAATTCATCAAACTTGCTATCAAGCTTTGTTTCAAGCGTCTTCTCAATGCCATCTATCTTCTCCATGGCCTCGTCAAATCTGTTTAGCACATCTTGCACCTATCCAATCATCATTTCTTTGAAACTTATCATGTAGCTGTTTGTTCGTCGGGTTCTCCCAATCAGTCTCATCGCTTGTGATCCTACCATGGTTAGCAGCAAATAGAAACACACAAGAATATGATCCTACAAACTACTAAGAAGTGGTGGTGGTGTATCACAAACCCGTCAAGCAAATCTCAAATTCTTACGGTTCTTAGCCATGCGGTGGTGATCGGCAACCGTTGTAGTCAAAACTCTCAAAGCTTGGATATAGCGATTACGGGGAGAATCAAGCATACGGCGTAGATGTATGTGGAGCTGGGAAGGCTTATAATATGGTAGCAAAAAGGTCGACAATAATCAATTCGAGAGATGCAAAGTTGAATAAGCGCTCAGCGATGATCTTGTCTTGGTACTAGGCTGAACCGTGCTAGAGGCGAGCCTAGAACACTAACAAAATCACGCGCTGCTGCGTAAACAAGGGAGGAGCACACTCTGAATTTTTTTTCTCTTTCTTTTTTTCCTTTTTTTTGTTTTTGCTCATGACAATTTTTTCGGAAAAGTCTACAAGCGGTCTAAAAACTGCCTAGCGAATTTTTTTGAAAGCTGGAACTATTTTTCTTCTGCGGATGGCTTGGAAGTTGGGAGTCCTCTCTTTATCACGACTTCGGATGTCGCGTGATCTGGAAATCGAGAACAATGCAACAATTCTTGGACTCGGACTAGGACTGGTGGCGGAGATGAATCTGGTGGAACTTCGGTTGGTGGCGGAGATGAGTGCAGGTGGAACTCGGATTTGGTTGCGGAGATGAATCTGGTGGAACTTCGGTTGGTGGCGGATATATGTTGCGGGTGGACTCGGATGGGCGTGATGGCGGCGGATATGTGGTGGCGTATATGGATTCGGATTGGCGGTGAATATGTGGTGGTGGTATATGGCGTGGCGTGACAACTTGTGAGCAGAACTTCGAAACTTTAAAGACTAGGCGCTAAGACCAGCAACTTGACACGGCGATGCAACATAAATTCAACAAAGCAAATCTGAGAAAAGATTATGCAAAGGCTCAGATTGGTTGGATGGGATGAACTAACCTAATTTTTTTGGCTTTTCGTGGACTATAGGTATGAAAAACGGACTCGATCTAAACTACGAAAAAGCGTAAAATCTCACCGAGCAACTGAAAGCTGATACCACTTGATAGAGGCAAAGGTGTCCGTCTTTCGATGAGATGGAGGATTTCGCTTTGGTGGAAGTCGAATTTGCGATCCGACTCTGGCGTGCGAGGGCGTCGCGCCATATATGTCGCTAAACCAACTCAGGAGGTTATTGACCCGCGCGAACACGATCAACGACCACGAGGTCTATTTCCTCTGAGCAAGCGAAGAACAAGCAAGAAACTAAGATTGCAATCTGGATATTGCGAATATAAGATGAAAGCTTTATTGATCAAGGTGGGGTTACGTGGCGCCTTTATGCAGTCGTTGAACACAAACAAAATCTGTGAAGTTGCAGCTATGGCGAACTTTTGATCTAAACAAAACCCAAAGTCTAAGCGGTGCCCTAAGGGCTGTATATATGGAGGAAGAGGGGTGAATTTCGTGGCCCTTGGTGGAGGGTCGAAACTAACCTTATCTCTTGTTTCCCCACATCTGGACTCTAAAATAGCCTATACTAATGTATTTCGAAATTACATGGGCTGGCCCAATAATAAGGTGACCAGCACCTAGAATAGCCTCTGGACGAAATTTATGAAGTGGCATCTTGTATATTTCGTCCAAAGCTTCATGCACTCATTATGGTGGCTTCAAAGTCTGAAATCATCACTTGTAACTCCGTTCTTGTTCCCTTGCGCGCCATCATCTCCATGCTTGTTCTTGCTCCAATGTTCATCCTTCTCCAAGCTAGGCCCTTCATTTGTAAGCAAAACAAATGTATCCAATTTAAGCGACATCATATTCTCATGAACATTAGAATCATTACCAAGCGAAAGTACACAGTAATTTAGTTGGCGTCTTGTGAGCTCTAGTAATTGGTCCGGTATGTATAGCGGCGGGGGCTGCGGGTGTAACAATGGTATTGATGTCCTCACCATGCTCATCCGCCGGATTCTCCCCTGCCAACAACAGGCCTTCAATTTGTGGGAGTTTGATCCGCACTGACCTGCCGGACCACTGGCGGGCTCTTGACCACGATGTCTGAAGCTGCACTGGAGGTCTTTGTTCAAGCGAAGAAAGCCCTGCATCCATAGCTGAAGTTCGCCGATTCGGCCCAAGCGCCCGGCGTGAGGTAAGTTTTGCTATCCTTTATGGGACACTTATTTGTTTCATAGTTTGACTCTATGCGGGATCTAAAACTCCCAATGCCTTTAACAGGACTGGCAGAGGACGTCCGGACAGGTCGACTATCCGGCTCCCCTTCCCGAATGATAGAGGCAAAGGTGTCCCATCTTTCGAGAGATGGTGGATTTCGCTTTGGTGGAAATCGACTTTGGTGATCCGACTATGACCGTGCGAGGGCGTCGGCGCCTTGCAATCGCTAAACCAACTCCAGGAGGTTATTGACCACGCCGAACACGATCAACGACCACGAGGTGCATTTCCTGCTGAGCAAGCGAAGAACAAGCAAGCTGAGATTGCAATCTAGATATTGCGAATATAAGATGAAAGCTTTATTGATCAAGGTGGGGTTCTATGCGCCTTTATGCAGTCGTTGAACACAAGCGAAGTACGAAGTTGCAGCTATGGCGAACTTTTAATCTAAACAAAACCCAAAGTCTAAGCGATGCCCTAAGGGCTGTATATATGGAGGAAGAGGGGTGAATTTCGTGGCCCTTGGTGGAGGGTCGAAACTAACCCTATCTCTTGTTTCCCCACATACGGACTCTAAAAATAGCCTATACTTATGTATTTCGAAATTACATGGGCCTGGCCTAATAATAAGGTGTGTGACACCTAGAATAGCCTCTGGACAGAAATTTATGAAGTGGCATCTTGTATATTTCGTCCAAGGCTTCATGCACTCATTATGGTGGCTTCAAAGTCTGAAATCATCACTTGTAACTCCGTTCTTGTCCCCCTTAGCATGCCATCATCTCCATGCTTGTTCTTGCTGCAATGTTCATCCTTCTCCAAGCTAGGCCCTTCATTTGTAAGCAAAACAAATGTATCCAATTTAAGCAGAATCATATTCTCATGAACATTAGAATCATTACCAAAAAGCGAAAGTACTGGTAATTTAGTTGGCGTCTTGTGAGCTCTAGTAATTGGTCCGGTATGTATAGCGGCGAAGGGGCTGTGGGTGTAACAATGGTATTGATGTCCTCATCATGTCTAATAGTCCGGAAACCACCCTCCGTTTAGGCCCAAAATTTTCCAAAAAGCATACGGGATAAAAATTTTCTGGCTATCCTATTTTAGGTGTTTCTAAGCGTATTGAGCGATCGCCGTTATAGAAAGTTTTTTTGACCGTTTCGGTTTTGGGTCGAGGCGTTCGAAAAAAAAAAAATTGGTCGAAAAATTTCGTGCCCATCTGTCGATTTGACACAGGAAGAGTTTTGAGACACTCGCCATTATAGTGATTTTTCGCAAAAAAAAAAAAAAAAAACGTATAAAAAAAAAAAAGCTGCAAAAAAAAAAAAAAAGCGAAAAAAAAATTCAGAGTGTGCTTTTCCTTTGATTACGTGCGTGCGCCGTGATTTTGTTAGTGTTCTAGGCTCGCGTCTCTCTACGGTCTAGCCTAGGACCGACCTGATCTGCGTCGTTGGCGTTTATTCAACTTTGCATCTCTGATTTGATTATTCTTGACCCTTTTGCTACCATATTATAAGCCTTCAGCTCCACATACATCTCGTCGTGCGTTTGACTCTCACGGCAATCGCTCTATCCAAGCTTTGAGAGTTTTGATTACAGCGGTTGCCGATCACCTTTCTTTCTTTGGGTAGGCTGGTAAAATTTGAGATTTGCTTGTGGTTGTGACACCCACCACCACCTCTTGTTAGTAGTCTGTAGGATCATATTCTTGTGTGTTTCTATTGCTTTGCTAACCATGGCGGGATCACAATCCGGCGAGGCTGATTGGGAGAACATAGCGAACAAACAGCTACATGATAAATTTCAGCAAATGATGAGTGGGCAGGTGCAAGATGTGGTAAACAGATTTGGCGAGGCCATGGGAAGATAGATGGCATTGAGAAGGCGTTTGAAACAAAGCTTGATAGCAAGTTTGATGAATTGCTGTCGCGCGTTTTCCACAACCACATGGCTGCACCTATCGCACCTCTCTGCGACAACAACTCGCCCCTTCGAATCGGTATGGGCCGAGCTCAGCGTGTTCCTATTGAGGCAGGACAAAATTCAGTGCGGCTACTCTGCTGTTGGTGCTTCTTTGGCTCCACTCTGCTGCTGCTTTGGTGCAAGCGAGGATGATTATATGGGAGATTATGAGGATGAGGTTGATCAACATCGGAACTACGTGCAACCACCGGCACCACAACCACCGGGTCGTCCACATGCAAATAATGGCAATGCTAGGGCTCCCCCTCAGTGCGAGATCATGACCATCTCCCTAAACTGAAATTGAATATTCCACCATTTGAGGGTAGATATGTTCTGATATATATCTTACTTGGGAGTTAGAAACTGAACAACGATTTACATGTTTACAATATCACGAGGGAGGCGTGTTCTGCTGCTTTGTTTGTGCTTTCACTAGCTTTGCATGTGTTTGGTGGTGCGAACATTGTAGATTATATCTGTTCCACTACTTGGGCTGCTTTGAAAACTGCTATGCGTGCTCGTTGGGTTCCACCATATTATCAACGTGAATTACTTCAAAAATTGCAGCGCTTAAGACAAGGTAAAAATTCTGTGAAGAATATTATCGGGAATTACAAAGCTGGCTTGATTAGATGTGGTATTGTTGAGGAGAATGAAGCTATGCTTGCACGTTTTTGGGTGGATTAAATAGAGATTGAGACCATTCTAGACTATAAGGATTATAATAATATCACTCGTTTATTCCATCTTGCTTGTAAAGCTGAGCGTGAAGTCTTGAGGATCGGCGAGGCATTGGCGGCGCACTAACTTTTCTGTGGTCGACCTTCATCATGGACACCACGTGCATCATCTACTTCCACGTTACGCTACACGGCACCTCCGTGGTGCCACCTCCAACCGTGATACGAACGAGCACAACCACCACTATCTGCCAAGAACACACTGCCGGACCTGCTGAGCTCTTCTTCTTCCATGGCGTCAGCAGGGCACACAAGTGATATTATTTTATGCGTCGTTGTAAGGGAAGAGGACATTTTGCTGAAGAATGCAAATCTCAGCGTGTGATGATTGCTCACGAGGATGGTGGGTATGAGTCCGCTAGTGACTATGATGAGGAGACTTTGGCTCTTATTACACATGAGGAACACGGTGGAGATGATTACGATCATGAGACACAATACATGGCTCTTTGAAGATCTTGTGGTATGAATGTTTAGTTGCTCAGCGTGTTTTGAGTGTGCAGAGTTACACAAAGTGAGCAAAATCGGAGGCATAATTTGTTCCATACAAAGGGAGTTGTGAAGGAGCGTTCTATTAGCGTCATCATAGATGGAGGAGCTGCAACAACTTGGCTAGCATGGAGATGGTGGAAGCTATCTCTCACCACAAGACCACATCCACATCCTTACTACATTCAATGGTTCAACAACAGCGGCAAGGTTAAGGTAACACGTCTTTGTTAGTGAGCATTTAGTATCTCTACATATCTGATTATGTTGATTGTGATGTGGTACCTATGCAAGCATGCTCCTTATTACTTGGTAGACCATGGCAATTTGATAAAATTCTGTACACCATGGTAGAAACAATCGGTATACTCTTGTTCATAAGGATAAAAATATTACTTTGCTTCCTATGACTCACGAGTCCATTTTGAAAGATGATATTAATAGAGCTAATAAAGCAAAACAGGAGAAAAATAAGAGTGAAAATCAGATTGTGGCAAAAGAATTTGAGCGACATATGAAGCCTAATAGTAAACCATCTAGTGTTGCTACGAAATTAAATTGAAAAGTGCATGTTTACTTGCCACTAAATCTGATATTGATGAGCTAGATTTTAGCAAATCTGTTTGCTATGCTTTTGTGTGCAAAGAGGCATTATTTTCATTAGAGGGCGTGCCTTCCTCTTTGCCCCTGCTTTGTCACTAACATTTTGCGGGAGTTTTGGCGTCTTTCCACAAGGCGTGCCACGGGATTACCACCTATTCGAGGATTGAGCATCAAATTGACTTAATTCGGTGCATCATTACCAACCGTGCACCATACCGTACCAATCGGAGAGCGAAGGAGATTATCGTCAAATCACGAGAGCTGCTCGACAAAGGTTATATCGCGAATCCCTCGGTCCTTGTCTTTGTTCCTATTATTCTAGTGCGAAAAAGGATGGTGCGTCACGTATGTGTGTTGATTGTAGAGGCATCAATAATATTACTATTAGTTATCGTCACCCTATTCCTAGGCTAGATGATATGCTTGATGAATTGAGTGGCTCTACAATATTCTCCAAAGTTGATTTGCGTAGTGGATACCATCAAATTCGTATGAAATTGGGAGATGAATGGAAAACAGCATTTAAAACTAAGTTTGGATTATATGGTGGTTAGTCATGCCTTTTGGGTTAACTAATGCACCTAGTACTTTCATGAGATTAATGAGCGAAGTTTCGTGCTTTCATTGGACGATTTGTGGTAGTCTATTTTGATGATATCTTGATTTATAGCAAATCTTTGGAAGAACATTTGGAACATTTCGTGCTGTTTTTAATGCTCTCGTGATGCACGTTTGTTTGGTAACCTTGGGAAGTGCACCTTTTGCACCGACGAGTATCTTTTCTTGGCTATGTTGTTACTCCACGGGGAATTGAAGTTGATAAAGCCAAGATTGAAGCTATTGAGAGTTGGCGCAGCCCAAAGCAGTCACACAAGTGAGGAGTTTCCTTGGCCTCGCTGGTTTCTATAGGCGTTTTGTGAGAGATTTCAGCACCATTCTGCCCTCTCAACGAGCTTACAAAGAAGGATGTGCCTTTTGTTTGGGGTACCGCTTACGGGAAGAAGCCTTCACGGTATTGAAAGCTAAGTTGACACATGCTCCTTTACTCCAACTTCTGATTTTAATAAGACTTTTGAGCTTGAATGTGATGCTAGTGGAATTGGATTAGGAGGTGTGTTATTACAAGATGGCAAACCTATTGCATACTTTTACGAAAAATTGAGTGGGCCTAGTCTGAATTACTCTACTTATGATAAAGAATTATATGCTCTTGTTGGACTTTAGAAACATGGCAACATTATTTATGGCCCAAAGAATTTGTTATACATTCGATCATGAATCTTTGAAACATATTAAAAGTCAAGCTAAACTGAATCGTAGACATGCTAAATGGGTTGAATTCATTGAGACTTTCCTTATGTCATTAAACACAAGAAGGGTAAAGAAAATGTTATTCTTTGACGCATTGTCTAAATCGCTATACTATGCTTTCACAACTTGACTTCAAAATATTTGGTTTGGAGACCATCAAAGATCAATATGTGCATGATGCTGATTTTAAAGATGTATTGCAGAATTGTAAAGAAGGAAGAACATGGAACAAGTTTGTCGTTAATGATGGATTTGTGTTCGTGCTAACAAGCTATGCATTCCAGCTAGCTCCGTTCGTCTTTTGTTGTTGCAGGAGGCGCATGGAGGAGGACTAATGGGACACTTTGGCGTGAAGAAGGCGGAGGACGTACTTGCTACACATTTCTTTTGGCCAAAGATGAGACGGGATGTTGAGCGTTTTATTGCTCGCTGCACTACATGTCAAAAAGCTAAGTCACGACTCAATCCTCATGGTTTATATATGCCTTTGCCCGTACCTAGTGTTCCTTGGGAGGATATATCGATGGACCTAGAACAAAGAAGGGGAGGGATAGCATATTTGTTGTCGTGGATAGATTCTCGAAAATGGCACACTTTATACCATGTCATAAAAGCGATGATCTTTGTCAATGTTCTTGATTTGTTCTTTCATTGAAATTATTAAACTTGCATGGTGTGCCAAATACTATTGTTTCAGATCGTGATACTAAATTTCTTAGCCACTTTTGGAGATGTTTATGGGCTAAGTTGGGGACTAAACTGCTTTTTAGTACTACTTGTCACCCTCAAGTGATGGACAAACTGAAGTAGTCAATAGAACATTGTCTACTATGCTTAGGGCTGTTCTAAAGAAAAATAAGAAAATGTGGGAGGAATGCTTGCCTCATATTGAATTTGCTTATAATCGTTCATTGCATTCTACTACTAAGATGTGCCCTTTTGAAGTTGTGTATGGTTTCCTACCTCGTGCACCTATTGATTTGTTGCCTCTTCCATCTTGGAGAAGGTTAATTTTGATGCTAAAGAACGTGCTGAATTGATTTTAAAAATGCATGAGTTAACTAAGGAAAACATTGGCGTATGAATGCTAAATATAAACTTCTTTGGAGATAAGGGTAGAAAACATGTTGTGTTTGCACACTGGAGATCTTGTTTGGTTACATTTGCGTAAGGATAGATTTCTGATTTGCGCAAATCAAAGCTAATACCACGTCTGCTTTGGTCCCTTTAAGGTGTTGGAGAAAGTAAATGATAATGCATATAAACTTGAGCTGCTGCAGATTTTGGGGTTAGTCCACTTTTAACATTGCAGATTTGAAGCCATATTTGGGTGAGGAAGATGAACTTCCGTCGAGGCGACTTCATTTCAAGAAGGGAGGATGATGAGGACATCAATACCATTGTTACACCCAGCCCTATTTGCTATACATCTTGGACCAATTACTAGAGCTCGCGCGCCAACTAAATTACCGGTACTTTCGTTTCTTGGTAATGATTCTAATGTTCATGAGAATATGATCTGCCTAAATTGGATACATTTGTTTTGCTTACAAATGAAGGGCCTAGCTTGGAGAAGGATGAACATTGGAGCAGAACAAGCATGGAGATGATGGCATGCAAGAGGACAGAATGGAGTTACAAGTGATGATTTCAGGACTTTGAAGCCACCATAATGAGTGCATGAAGCCTTGGACGAAATATACAAGATGCCACTTCATAAATTTCGTCCGGAGGCTATTCTAGGTCTTCGTCACCTTATTATTGGGCCAGGCCATGTAATTTCGAAATACATTAGTATAGGCTATTTTTAGAGTCCGTATGTGTGGGGAAACAAGAGATAGGGTTAGTTTGGACCCCTCCACCAAGGGCCACGAAATTCTCCCCTCTTCCTCCATATATACAGCCCTTAGGGCACCGTTTAGACTTTGGTTTTGTTTAGATCAAAAGTTACGCCATAGCTGCAACCAGCGTGCCGTTTGTGTTCAATGACCGGACAAAGGCGTCACAGAACCCCACCTTGATCAATAAAGCTTTCATCTTAAATTCGCAATATCCATATTGCAATCTCAGTTTCTTGCTTGTTCTTCGTTTGCTCGCGAAATAGACCCTCGTGGTCGGAGTTGATCGTGCTCGGCGTGGTCGATAACCTCTCGGAGTTGGTTTAGCGATTGCTAAGTAGCGGCGTCCTCGCTGCCTTCGTAGTCGGATCGTCAAAGTCGACTTCCACCAAAGAAATCCGCCATCTCATCGAAAGGCAGGACACCTTTGCCTCTATCAAGACATATCCCCCTCGAGGGTAGGCTGCGGAATGTTGTATTAAACAAATTTAATGCTCATAATGGAGACCACTGAGTAGTCGTCATAGCCTTTGTCCTTCCATTTGTTGCATCGTGAGTTCGGATTCGCGCGAGACGAGGTCTACGGTGAGCGAGTCTGTGGATAAATAAAAAAGGAAAAGAAAAAAGCGACACACTTGGGGCCCCTGGTGTGGTTGAGCCGCACTCTGGGCTGTCGTGGTCGTGCCCTCCCCTATGCCCATGGTATCTCGGGGCCGTAATGATGTCTGCGAAGGGCTAGTCTTGCAATCATGCAAGGGCTGGGGTTGGGGCCGCATTACTCTGGCGATGCTCGGAGCGTGCCGGTGGTCTTGATGTATGTTACTCGGCGCGTTCGGCCATGTCCGGTCGTTTAGCGGCGGACTCGAAAATGCCTTAAGAGGCTGCTCGTACTTACGCGAGAGCACGTGTGTGTTCCTCCGTTCGGAGGAGGGCGTTGATGTTCCGTTGACCGTGATGACTCCACGAGGGCTGGCATCTTGAGCTTAAGGTATCCATAATGCGGCACCGCATTGAACTTTACAAGCAGCGGTTCATCGGCGGGCGTGATAGCCCGCTGCGAGCGGGACTATGTCGAAGATTAACTCCTCGCCGGAAAGTATCAGGGATCCGAAGACCACTTCGGTGTGGTGAGCTGTACAATTGGCCTCAACACCTGGTATGATGCCTTTGAAGGTCGTCTTTGTAGGTTTAATCCTTGAGGGTCTATGCCCATCTTGCGCCTTTGTATCATGATAAAGCGAGTTCGGATTGCTGCCGCCGTCCATCGAGGACTCTAGTGAGGTGAAATCCGCCGGCGATTGGGTCTAAAACCAATGCGACAAATCCGCCATGGAGGATCTTGGTGGGGTGGTCCCTTGATCGAAAGTGATCGGGCGAAGGACCATGGATTGAGCTAGCTGAAGCGTGGCTCCATCGCATAGCGTCCTAAGTGCGCTTCCGCTCCCTCTTGGGTATGTGGGTTGCGTATATCATGTTTACCGTCCGCACTTGTGAGAAACCCATACGTCTCTGTTGTTCGACGGCGGGTCTCTTCCTCGTCATCACTATGCAAACCCTTGTCATTGTTTTGACAATTAACTTGCCTACACCTTGAATACCCAACAATCCTGTTGGTGTGGTTAGGTTGGCTTTTCGAAGTGCCATGTATCGGCAAGAGTGGTGATATTCGGTCCAAATTGGATGGACCGGAGTAGTTCTTTTAAATGGCTTTTACTGCTGACGGGTTTAGAGCCTCTGAATCCGGCGTTGGCTGCCGTATCCTCGGTGTTATCGCCGTTAACGGCGTTTATTTTTATTCGAGCGACACCTTGCTGCGGTCCTTGTTGTCGGACTGCGAAATTTTTCTTTGAGGTTATTCTGCGGGCTAGCGGCTGTCCTCCCCTGCTGAAGCGGGTCATGAGTGATGTGAGGGCTGCCACAGTTCGGCTTTTCTGTCCAGGAGTGCGGGCCAGCCACTCGTCGCGGATGTTATGTTTGAAGGCTGCGAGGCCTCTGCATCGAGACGGTCGGCGATTTGATTTTTCTTTGTTAAGAACCGTGTCGAAGCTATCTGGGCGATTCGTCTGGCTGCTGAATTATGTGGCTTAAGTCATCGGCGTCGGTGAGTCGCACATATGTGCCTGGAAATTGTCGAGAATCGGCTTCGGGTCCTCCCAACACCAATTGACTCTGGCGGCAAAAGCTGTTAAGCCAATGCCGAGCTGGTCCTTTAAGCAGAGTGGGAGATCTTTGGATGGTGTGGAGATTGTCACGCGGGCCATATGGATATGAAGGAGATAATCTTGATGCAAACCGCATGAGTCTGTTGTGCCATCGTAGGATTTGATGATCCATTACTTCATCTGTGAAGCATAGTGGGTGTCTGGCGCCTCTATCTTTGGGCAATATCCGGCGTAGCTCAAAAGAGCTTTATGCTGCTGTGTTAAACCTGCGGAGTTCTTTGTATCCGGTCGGCGATAGTAAATGCGTGGATCGATGGGGCGCCCGTGATCCATAGATAGATCTTGATTGTCTTGACTTGTCCTCGATCGTCTACAAGTCCGGCGCATTCCCGTGGCCCGGCGCTTTTCGGCGGTGCGAGTGCAGTTACAGTGGAGGGCCTAGATGCCTCTCTGTCAGCGGCCACGAGGTGGTCGATCTGCCGTGTGTCTTGCTGGTGATGAAGGTTTGTATGCTTCCTCCTCTAGTCGAGGAGCAACTTGCGTTTTAGGTAGCTTTTGGAGGCGTTGAGTTCATACTCTTGACGCGAGGACCTCGGTCCATCTGTCGGCCCGGCGAGGTCTTGATCGGCTCGAAGTTGTTGCTGCTTTTTCTTTAGGCTGTTCGCCATGGCCATTAGCTTGCATTTAAAACGCTCTTGTTTGACGGGATCCTCGGGCACGACAAATTCGTCATCGTTGAGGCTTGCCTCGTCTCCGGAGGGAGGCATGTAATTATCATCCTCTATCTCCTCGTCGCGCTCTCTCGAGGTGGCTTCTCCGTCCTCTGTCTTTGAATCTTCTTTGGAGGGGTTGTCTTGGCACTCTACGGGGTGTTGTTATCTCGATGCGGAATCTCCATTCTTCTTGTGGCGAGATTTAGGCGGCGCTTGCTGGCGTCGGCAACAGGCTGTTTCTTAGAGGAATCTGCCTCCGTTGTTTTTCGCCGTCCCCATCCTTTGGGATGTCCACCATGTATATGTCGTATGGCGGTGGTCTTCCGGTGCCCGTGGCGGCTGGTTCTTGAGTAAATCTCCGGCATCGTCGTCCATATCGTCGATGTCTTGAGTCGTAGTCTAGCATGTCGGTTAGATCATCGGCGGTGGCTACAAAGTAGGTGGTGGGTCGGCTTTGAATTTCTTCATCGTCGCATCCCAACCATCTTGACCTTGATCGGCGGAGCTCTCGATAACGAGAGATACTTTAGCGAATTAGGGATGTCGCCAAAGGGTGAGTCTTTGAAAGATGTCGCAGCGGTGAACACCATGATCGGCGTAATCGAATTTGATTGGCGAAGCGCGGGAGGTTCGGAATCGGTGAAGTCCGGCACCTCGAGTCACGAGCTTTGCAAGGGACAAGGTCGGTGTTCGGCTCCATCGCCGTAGAAGTTGCAGCCCGGCGGTGTCCGACCACACATCCTCGTCTGTAGCGGTCGGCTCGAACTATGGGTCGAGCGGACTCGTGTGCGGCCTCGAGTCTTGTCCGTGGCGAGCTAAATTATGCCCATCGTGGCGGTCTGGTAGCGCTTCGGCTCTGGCTCGAATCCGTCGAAGATCAAGTCTCCGCGGATGTCAGCCATGAAGTTTAGGCTTCAAATCGACACGATGGCGGGCGTAGCTTCGATCTGCTCGGATGGCCAAGCGAATTATTACTGATTGCAAAGCCGCCCGAACACAAAGATCTGTCCGGGAGAAAAGTCTCACCTGGACTGCGTTGTTGTTGATTGAAGAAGCCATCAAGCCTATCGGTGACGACACAGAGGAACTCTCAATGAAAGCACCAATGTCGGTGTCAAAACCGGCGGATCTCGGGTAGGGGGTCCCGAACTATGCGTCTAGGCGGATGGTATGATGAGGACATCAATACCATTGTTACACCCACAGCCCCTGCTGCTATACATACTGGACCAATTACTAGAGCTCGCGCACGCCAACTAAATTACCAGGTACTTTCGTTTCTTGGTAATGATTCTAATGTTCATGAGAATATGATGCTGCCTAAATTGGATACATTTGTTTTGCTTACAAATGAAGGGCCTAGCTTGGAGAAGGATGAACATTGGAGCAAGAACAAGCATGGAGATGATGGCATGCGCAAGAGGGACAGAATGGAGTTACAAGTGAAGATTTCAGGACTTTGAAGCCACCATAATGAGTGCATGAAGCCTTGGACGAAATATACAAGATGCCACTTCATAAATTTCGTCCGGAGGCTATTCTAGGTCTTCGTCACCTTATTATTGGGCCAGCCCATGTAATTTCGAAATACATTAGTATAGGCTATTTTTAGAGTCCGTATGTGTGGGAAACAAAAGGTAGGGTTAGTTTGGACCCCTCCACCAAGGGCCACGAAATTCTCCCCTCTTCCTCCATATATACAGCCATTAGGGCACCGTTTAGACTTTGGGTTTTGTTTAGATCAAAAGTTAGCCATAGCTGCAACTTGGCGTGCCGTTTGTGTTCAACGACCGGACAAAGCGTCCACAGAACCCCACCTTGATCAATAAAGCTTTCATCTTATATTCGCAATATCAGTTGCAATCTCGGTTTCTTGCTTGTTCTTCGTTTGCTCGCGAAATAGACCCTCGTGGTCGGGTTGATCGTGCTCGGCGTGGTCGATAACCTCTCGGAGTTGGTTTAGCGATTGCTAAAGCGCGGCGTCCTCGCTGCGCTTCGTGGTCGGATCGTCAAAGTCGACTTCCACCAAGCGAAATCCACCATCTCATCGAAGGCAGGGCACCTCTGCCTCTATCAAGTGGTATCAGATTTCGGGTTGCTCGGTGAGATTTTCTGAGTTTTAGTAGTTTAGATCGAGTCATTCTTCATACCTATAGTCCACGAAAAAGCCAAAAAAAATTAGGGCTAGTTCATCCCATCCGAACCAATCGAGCCTTTGCATAATCTTTTCTGTATTTGCTTTGTTGAATTTGCGGTTGCATCGTCGTGTCAAGTTCTGGTCTTAGCGTCTAGTCTTTTAGAGTTTGAGTTACATTCACGAGGTTGTCACGTTGCGCTGCCATATACCACCACCACATATTCACGCCAATCCGAATCCATATCGCCACCACATATCCACCGCCATCCGCCCATCAAGAGTCCACATAACATATATCCGCCACCGGTCCGAGTTCCACAGATTCATCTCCGCCACCGGTCCTAGTCGAGTCCGATAATTGTTGCATTGTTCTCGATTTCGAGATCACGCGATACTCAAAGTCGTGACGGTGAGAGGACTCCCCAACTTCAAGCCATCCATGAAGAAAAATAGTTCGGTTTCAAAAAAAAATTCGGAAAATTCTGGCTAGGCAGTTTTAGACCATTTGTAGACTTTTCGAAAAAAATTTGTTGCGGAGCAAAAAAAAAACGAAAAAAGTGCAAAAAAAAAAAAAAAAGAAAAAAAAATTCAGTGTGCTCCTCCCTTGTTTACGTGCTTGTGCCGTGATTTTGTTAGTGTTCTAGGCTCGCGTCTCTATGCGGTCTAGCCTAGGACCCGACCTGATACCGTCGTTGGCGTTTCTTCAACTTTGCATCTCTGAATTGATTATTCTTGACCTTTTTGCTACCATATTATAAGCCTTCAGCTCCACATACATCTCGTCGTGCGTTTGATTCTCCACAGTGTCGATATATCAAGCTTTGAGAGTTTTGACTACAGCGGTTGCGATCACCACCTTTCTTTGGGTAGGCTGGTAGAATTTGAGATTTGCTTCACGGTTTGTATTGTCCATTACTCCACACCACCACCACCACTTCCTAGTAGTCTGTAGGATCATATTCTTGTGTGTTTCTATTGCTGCTAACCATGGCGAGGAACAGGCCGATGAGGCTGATTGGGAGAACGACAAACAAACAGCTACATGATAAGTTTGAGCAAATGATGATTGGACAGGTGCAAGATGTGGTAAACAGATTTGTGAGGCCATGGAGAAGATAGATGGCGTTGAGAAGGCGTTTGAAACAAAGCTTGATAGCATGTTTGATGAATTGCTCGCGCGTTTTCCACAACCACCCGGCTGCACCTATCGCACCTCTGCAGCGACAACAACTCGCCTCCTTCGAATCGGTATGGGCGAGCTCGGCGTGTTCCTATTGAGCGAGGACAAAATTCTGGTGCGGCTGCTCTCTGCTGTTGGTGCTTCTTTGGCTCCTGCTCCTGCTGCTGCTTTGGTACCGGCGAGGATGATTATGTGGAAGATTACGAGGATGAGGTTGATCAACATCGAACTTCGTGCAACCACCAGCACCACAACCACCGGGTTGTCCACATGCAAATAATGGCAATGTTAGGGCTCCCCCTCAGTGCGAGATCATGACCATCTCCTAAACTGAAATTGAATATTCCACCATTTGAGGGTAGATATGTTCTGATATATATCTTACTTGGGAGTTAGAAACTGAACAACGATTTACATGTTTACAATATCACGAGGGAGGCGTGTTCTGCTGCTTTGTTTGTGCTTTCACTAGCTTTGCATGTGTTTGGTGGTGCGAACATTGTAGATTATATCTGTTCGACTACTTGGGCTGCTTTGAAAACTGCTATGCGTGCTCGTTGGGTTCCACCATATTATCAACGTGAATTACTTCAAAAATTGCAGCGTTTAAGACAAGGAAAAAATTCGTAGAAGAATATTATCGGGAATTACAAAGCGGCTTGATTAGATGTGGTATTGTTGAGGAGAATGAAGCTATGCTTGCGTTTTACGGGTGGATTAAATAGAGATTGAGACCATTCTAGATTATAAGGATTATAATAATATCACTCGTTTATTCCATCTTGCTTGTAAAGCTGAGCGTGAAGTCTTGAGGATCGGCGGGCATTGGTGCGCACTAACTTTTACTGCAGGTCGACCTTCATCATGGACACCACGTGCATCATCTACTTCCTTTGCACCATCACCTCCTTGGTGCCACCTCCAACCGTGATACAAGCGAGCACAACCACCACTATCGCCAAGAGCACACTGCGGGAACTGCCTGAGTTCTTCTTCCATGGCGTCAGCAGGGCACACAAGTGATATTATTTGTCGTCGTTGTAAGGGAAGAGGACATTTTTGAGAGAATGCAAATCTCAGCGTGTGATGGTTGCTCTTGAGGATGGTGGGTATGAGTCCGCTAGTGACTATGATGAGAGACTTTGGCTCTTATTACACATGAGGAACATGGTGGAGATGATTACGATCATGAGACACAATACATGGCTCTTGAAGATCTTTGTGGTATGAATGTTTAGTTGCTCAGCGTGTTTTGAGTGTCGAGGTTACACAAGTGAGCAAAATCGAGGCATAATTTGTTCCATACAAAGGGAGTTGTGAAGGAGCGTTCTATTAGCGTCATCATAGATGGAGGAGCTGCAACAACTTGGCTAGCATGGAGATGGTGGAGAAGCTATCTCTCACCACAAGACCACATCCACATCCTTACTACATCCAATGGTTCAACAACAGCGGCAAGCTTAAGGTAACACGTCTTGTTAGTGTGCATTTTAGTATCTCTACATATCTGATTATGTTGATTGTGATGTGGTACCTATGCAAGCATGTTCCTTATTACTTGGTGGACCATGGCAATTTGATAAAAATTACATACACCATGGTAGAAACAATCAGTATACTCTTGTTCATAAGGATGAAAATATTACTTTGCTTCCTATGACTCTGAGTCCATTTGAAAGATGATATTAATAGAGCTAATAAAGCAAAAGCAGGAGAAAAATAAGAGTGAAAATCAGATTGTGGCAAAAGAATTTGAGCAACATATGAAGCCTAATAGTAAACCATCTAGTGTTGTACGAAATTAAATTGAAAAGTGCATGTTTACTTGCCACTAAATCTGATATTGATGAGCTAGATTTTAGCAAATCTGTTTGCTATGCTTTTTGTGCAAAGAGGCATTATTTTCATTAGGGCGTGCCTTCCTCTTTGCCTTTCTTTGTCACTAACATTTTGCGGGGAGTTATTGGCGTCTTTCCATTAGGCGTGCCACGGGATTACCGCCTATTCGAGGATTGAGCATCAGATTGACTTAATTCGGTGCTTCACTACCAAACCGTCGCCATACCGTACCAATCCGGAGGAGGCGAAGGAGATTATCGTCAAGTACAAGAGCTTCTCGACAAAGGTTATATCGTGAATCCCTTAGTCCTTGTGCTGTTCCTATTATTCTAGTGCGAAAAAGGATGGTACATCGCGTATGTGTGTTGATTGTAGAGGCATTAATAATATTACTATTAGTTATCGTCATCCTATTCCTAGGCTAGATGATATGCTTGATGAATTGAGTGGCTCTACAATATTCTCCAAAGTTGATTTGCGTAGTGGATACCATCAAATTCGTATGAAATTGGGGATGAATGGAAAACAGCATTTAAAACTAAGTTTGGATTATATGAGTGGTTAGTCATGCCTTTTGGGTTAACTAATGCACCTAGTACTTTCATGAGATTAATGAGCGAAGTTTCGTGCTTTCATTGGACGATTTGTGGTAGTTTACTTTGATGACATATTGATTTATAGCAGATCTTTGGAGGAACATTTGGAACATTTCGTGCTGTTTTTATTGCTCTCGTGATGCGTTTGTTTGGTAACCTTGGGAAGTGCACCTTTTGCACCGACCGAGTGTCTTTTCTTGGCTATGTTGTTACTCCACGGGGAATTGAAGTTGATAAAGCCAAGATTGAAGCTATTGAGAGTTGGCGCAGCCCAAAGCAGTCACACAAGTGAGGAGTTTTCTTGGCCTCATTTGGATTCTATAGGCGTTTTGTGAGAGATTTCAGCACCATTCTTTGCACCTCTCAATGAGCTTACAAAGAAGGATGTGCCTTTTGTTTGGGGTACCATACGGAAGAAGCCTTCACGGTATTGAAAGATAAGTTGACACATGCTCCTTTACTCCAACTTCTGATTTTAATAAGACTTTTGAGCTTGAATGTGATGCTAGTGGAATTGGATTAGGAGGTGTGTTATTACAAGATAGCAAACCTGTTGCATACTTTTACGAAAAATTGAGTGGGCCTAGTCTGAATTATTCTACTTATGATAAAGAATTATATGCTCTTGTTAGGACTTTAGAAACATGGCAACATTATTTATGGCCCAAAGAATTTGTTATACATTACGATCATGAATCTTTGAAACATATTAAAAGTCAAGCTAAACTGAATCGTAGACATGCTAAATGGGTTGAATTCATTGAGACTTTCCCTTATGTCATTAAACACAAGAAGGGTAAAGAAAATGTTATTCTTGATGCATTGTCTAAATCGCTATACTATGCTTTCTCAACTTGACTTCAAAATATTTGGTTTGGAGACCATCAAAGATCAATATGTGCATGATGCTGATTTTAAAGATGTATTGCAGAATTGTAAGAAGGAAGAACATGGAACAAGTTTGTCGTTAATGATGGATTTGTGTTCGTGCTAACAAGCTATGCATTCGGCTAGCTCCGTTAGTCTTTTGTTGTTGCGGAGGCGCATGGAGGAGGACTAATGGGACACTTTGGCGTGAAGAAGGCGGAGGGCGTACTTGCTACACATTTCTTTTGGCCAAAGATGAGGCGGGATGTTGGCGTTTATTGCTCATTGCACTACATGTCAAAAAGCTAAGTCACGACTCAATCCTCATGGTTTATATATGCCTTTACTGTACCTAGTGTTCCTTGGGAGGATATATCGATGGACTTTGTTTTAGGTTTACCTAGAACAAAGAAGGGAGGATAGCATATTTGTTGTCGTGGATAGATTCTCGAAAATGGCACACTTTATACCATGTCATAAGCGATGATCTTTGTCAATGTTGCTGATTTGTTCTTTCGTGAAATTATTAAGCTTGCATGGTGTGCCAAATACTATTGTTTCAGATCGTGATACTAAATTTCTTAGCCACTTTTGGAGATGTTTATGGGCTAAGTTGGGGACTAAGCTGCTTTTAGTACTACTTGTCACCCCAAGCGATGGACAAACTGAAGTAGTCAATAGAACATTGTCTACTATGCTTAGGGCTGTTCTAAGAAAAATAATAAAATGTGGGAGGAATGCTTGCCTCATATTGAATTTGCTTATAATCGTTCATTGCATTCTACTACTAAGATGTGCCCTTTTGAAGTTGTGTATGGTTTCCTACCTCGTGCACCTATTGATTTGTTGCCTCTTCCATCTTGGAGAAGGTTAATTTTGATGCTAAAGAGCGTGCTGAATTGATTTTAAAAATGCATGAGTTAA
>JAHHZJ010000793.1:0-39683 GCA_021437245.1 Aegilops speltoides
GAGGAATAACTGTAGGATCGAAAGTATGTCTAGAGGGGGTGATTAGACTACTTGACAATTTAAAAGTTTAGCCTTTTGATTAGGACAAGTTTTAGCAAGTTCACAATGATGATCAAGTCAAGTATCACCCTACACATGCAATTCTAGAGTAATGGCAGCGGAAAGTAAATTGCACATGTAGTAAATAGAGGTGGAGAAGAGCAAGCGCAATTTGGAGACACGGAGATTTTTCTCGTGGTTCCGATAGGTGGTGCTATCGTCAATCCACGTTGATGGAGACTTCAACCCACGGAGGGTAACGGCTGCGAGAGTCCACGGAGGGCTCCACCCACGAAGGGTCCACGAAGAAGCAACCTTGTCTATGCCATCATGGCATACGCCCACGGAGGACTAGCCTAACTCGGGGTAGATCTTCACGAAGTAGGCGATCTCCTTGCCCTTACAAACTTCTTGGTTCAACTCCACATCTTGATGGAGGCTCCCAAGCGACACCTAACCAATCTAGGAGGCACCACCCTCCAAAGGGTAAGATGGTGTTGGTAATGATGAACTCCTTGCTCTTGTGCTTCAAATGATAATCTCCCCAACACTCAACTCTCCTCACTGATTTGGCTGTGGTGGAAGAAAGGATTGAGTGGAAAGCAACTTGGGAAGGTTAGAAATCAAGTTTCATATGGTGGGAGTGGAGCAACTTGATCTCAACACAAGGGTAGGTAGTTTTCTTCTCGTAAATGTAAGGTAGGAGTGGTAGTTCTTTTCGATGGCTCTCTCCACGAATGAAGAGGAGGTGGAGGGTATTTATAGCCTCCACACAAAATCCAACCGTTACACACATTTGACCAATCTCGGTCAGACCGAAGTTGACAACTCGGTGAGACCGAAAGTTCAAATCTTGTGAACGTTGGGATTTTCGGTGGGACCGAAAATACAATCTCGGTGAGTCCGATTCTTCCAAAGACTAGGGTTTGCCATTCTCGGTGGGACCGACTTTATCATCTCGGTGACACCGATTTGATTAGAGAAGGTTACAGAAGGTTGGCAACACTAGTTTCGGTGAGACCAAGTTTGGAATCGGAAAATCCGAAATTACTAGGGTTTGGCTATATGGCTGAGGTGGTTCATCTCGGTGTGACTGAGTTTATGGAATCGGTGGGACCGAGATTACTTATGAGTATATGTTGGAATGAAAGATTGCTGATAGTTTGGGAGATAGATCACTAAGCACTTTGAGCAACCGGATCATCATCATAACCTCATCCCTTTTAATAGTATTGGCTTTCCTATGGACTCAATGTGACCTTGGATCACTAAACCAAAAATAGAGTCTTGAGCTTTTGCCAATGTTTTCCTTAGCATTTTGAGGGTCCACATCATCGGTCATTGCCATACCCATATCCTTGAACTTTCGAAATGATACTCAAGAAGTTATTTGTTCAATGATATATATGTTGTTATTAATTACCAAAACCACCTGGGGATTAGTTGCACTTTCAATCTCCCCCTTTTTGGTAATTGATGACAACATATAGATCAAAGCTTCGACAAATGATATAATCAATGAATAATATCGTCGCTTTGAGAAGTATGTGATAAGCAAGAGCTCCCCCTAAATTTGTGCATTATTTAAGATTTGCGTTTGAATGCAAATGCACAATCGATTAGGATCATGGGTCACTCTTCCATGTCACATACATCTTGGTGGAGCGCACAAAATGATAAGAATGAATAGCATGCACCCAATCACCAAGACATGAGTAAATGATCATACAAGATATGAATAGCATATGATAAGCATTAAGCACACATTAAGGCATAGTATGATCAAGCACTCATCAAAGTGAAACAAACGTAGTATCAAACACACGGAATGTCTCGGAAAACTCAAAAGTATCTCAAAGAAACCGCAAATGAAACGAAAAGAGCAAAAGCGAGCACTCTCTCTCGAAATCCTATGATCTATACAATTTCTCCCCTTTGGCAACAAGTTACCAAAAGTTGAAAGGTATAGAGCTAAACGTCACTAGGGACTCTGTTGGCGGCTCTATGCAGGTTGATGGAGTTGAGATAGCTGCTTCGCAAAGGCTTCGCTGAAGTCTGTGGAGCTGGAGGAGTGGACCTTTGAGCTGGAGCTGGAACCGATGGAGCTGTGGGAGGTCTTGATGCAGAGTACAGGGTCATCCTTTGGGATAGCAATGATCTGGGTCTTGTGGGAACCGGAGCAGGCTGCTCATAGTCATCTGGACAAGGTCATCTGCATCTCTGCATAAGCTCTTCCTTCTCCCTCTTGGCTTCCTCGATATCTGCCTCAAGCTTGTTGCGGTGACTTGCACTTGATCGACTTGACATCGAGAGCATGGAACTTGTCTTCAACTATCCTCTCAAGACTCTCCTGAGGCGCACTATGTTGGCAGGCGTAGTTCAATCCTCTGGGTAGCTTCAAGAAGCTGTTCTCCAACGCTCTTGGGTTTTGCTGCTGCTGCTTCCTTCTCAGCTTTAGCTTGTTTGGCGCTTCGGACTTAGCTTGACCTTCAACGGACGTGGGATCATCCTCAGTCATCACAACTTCATTATCCTCATGTTCAGGCTGCAGTGGCAAGTGGGGTCTATCCAACAAGTAGGTGCCCGTGCCAAACTTGGCATTGATGAGCATCTGAATGTGCGGGGCAAACCCACATGACCTCTTCTGGTCTGCTGTTGTCCTCTTGATAGTCTCAACTATCAGGTCCATCACCTTGAAAGGTGCCTTCTGATCTAGAATATGCAGCATGTTGATAGAATAGCCTCTTATCATGCGATGATCTCCAGACTTGGGCATTAAGGTATGCCTTAGAATCGTGTTAGTGGTTGGGAGACCTGCCTGAAGATGATACACTGAGCCGAGCTTCCATATCTCTACATCCTTGGCTGGTACCTCATTGTACATATTTTTCATAGACTCATGATTTTTCTTGGGAATCCCATAGACATCAACATCATCATCTCTTGATACTGGAGCATTCAGTAGTGCAGCCCACTCTTCAACAGTTGAAGAGAATCTCTGGCCTTCAGTCATCCATACAATTCTGCCATCTGGATAGAAATGTGCTGTGGCATAGAATTGCATAATCATCTCATCATTCCAAGCAGTCAGTTTCTGACCAACGAACTCAGCAACTCCACATGCAGTGAAGCTCTCATGCACATGTGGAAAGTAGTCTCTGTGCTCTTCACTGTCGATGTATTCCCGATCAACATATCTTGTGTCAAGAACAATGGGCTTCTTGTCCATGAGCAGCATCTCATAGAAATCTTGTTGCTCTCTGGTGTGGAACCTTGAATCAACAGCAGTCCTTCTCCTGGTGGCATATGGATCAGCTTGCCTCCATAGCCTGAGACCTTTGTCCTTCCTTTCCTTCATATTTTCAGCTTGAGGATGAGCATCATTGTGGATGGCGGTTTACATGCGAGTTTCAGCAATACATGTGCCTCTTCATCGACTCACTGGTGGCACATTGTCCTTCTTCTTCTCTCAAGCAGGAATGTTTCTCACTTGTCTTCTTGGGCTTGGCGGCAGGCTTGGCTTGAGCTGCCTTTCTTTGGAGCAGATGGCTTAGACTTAGTAGGTGCTCCACCTACGATGGCATCTCCATCAACTTAGGCTTATGAGGAGGTGGGGTGCTTCCTCATTAGAATCATCATCATCTGCTTCATCATGTACAATCCTCTTCCTCTTGGAAGTTTTCTTTACCTTGCTCGAGGTTTATTCTTCCATGCTCAACTTCTTTGCAACTGTGGACTTCTTCACCTTGCTGGTGCCTTTCTTGGTTTGTTGCCCTTGATGCTCTTTGGCAACCACTTTCCTCTTAGGCTTAGATGTGATCTCTTCCTCAGCAACAAAGTCAGAATCCTCTTCATCAGAATTTCTCTTCTTCCTGGCCCTGGTGGTAGCTGGAGGCAACCCACTTGGTGTGCTCCTCTCACCATCATCAGAAAAGCTGCTGGCTTCAGGACTAGTGCCTGCCTCTGGAATTGCAATTGGTGATTCGGACACATTCGGCTGTCACTTGCATCGACATGGTGACAACTTTGTGAATAGAATAGGTATAGGCAGGATAGAAGAGTTATCACAAACTAGAAGATTTTGCAAAAGAATGAGTTCAAATTTCAGTTTTAGGTTTTCACAGAATGCATTTGGTCTCGACCGAGTCTAAAATTCGTGAATCTGAAGTGTCTAAATGAGAACCTTTCACCCCACTTTCGGTTGGACCGAAAAGTGCGAAGCAATAGCCAGAGGCCAAATCGGTCAGTCCGAGAATGTAGAATCGGTCACACCGAGATGTGTTCGGCGGAAACCTAACCCTAAAACTTTCACTCGAATTTCGTTCTAAGAACTAATCTGCTGGATAGGAAGATCTCAAGCGTGGCAAGAAGCTAGGCAAACCTATCGTGCATTGAATCGGAGGTTGAAGCACGAGAGGATTGAAACTCACCCTAACTTGGTGGAGTTTCTCTCGGCGCAATGGCACGGAGAGATTGACCGTTGGCGACGGAGACCAGCGCCAGCGCCTGAGCGACGACGGAGGCGATCCGGAGACCACGGCGGCGGCAAAAGGTTTGGGGCGAGGCGTTTTGAAGAAAGAATCAACGCGCTGCCCTCGTATATATACCCTTCATTTGTCGGTGGGACGAGTTGAAAACTTCGTGGCACCGAGATGGTTAAGCGCAAGCGATTACTCACTTCGTCTCGCCGAAATTGTAACTTCGGTTTCACCGAGGTGAAAACCTAGATCAATCAAGTGTTTTCGGTGCATCCGATTTGAGTATATTGGTTTGACCGAAAGTACTTAGAAGGTTTTGGAAGTTAAGTTTTTTGACGGATCGATGGCTCCGAGTGCTCCTCACTCGGTCTGTCCGAAAAAGACTTGTTCAAAGTTTGTGATATAAGCATGAATAGAATTTGAGACAAGAAAGCATAGATAGCTAGGGGAGGAACTTAGGCATTCTTGTCCATCCATTTGGTCAAAAATAAAAATCCAAAAGACCAAAGCAACAAATGGATGTCCTCGAATGGATAAAATTATGCATCCAACATGCTCACACAATAAGATAGCAAATGAAATATGTGTCAAACATGCAGAAACAAAACACTAGCTACTATCACACAATTTGGCGATGACTAGGTCATCTATATATGAGTATATTGACTTAGGAGTCAAATGAGAACATTTGATCATAGGTCATACTCATCGTTTAAGCACAAGTGGGGTTACCACTTTTACATAAAGCATTAATGTGTTCACATCATTTGAAGATGCTTTAGCTCAAATCTTTAGAGCAAAGCTCCCCCTTGATGTGAGAACCCCTTTTAAAGGGTCAAACTAACCTTGGGTTGTCGTAGAAGACTTCATGTAGATGTTGAAGATGTGGATGCTCAATGTTGATGAAGATCATCAAGAGTTGGGAGCAATCCTTTGGATTGGGCACTTTCAATACCTACATGGGTTAGTCCCACAAGGAACAAACAAGGATATCCATGGACATAGATTGAAGTACACAATAGATGATGTCCATGAAAGCAATGATTACCTTGTCCCTTGACTTACCAACAAGAGGGTTTGTGACTCCATGAACTAGTGCAAGATGTGGAAGTTGATTGCACAAGTTCTTGCCAAAATGAATGTGAGTGAAGTATGTTGGCGGAGTCACCCTCAAGAACTCTCTAGTTCTTCTTCTTGGGATCCACATCATCTTGATGGGAATCCTTGGGGTAGTAGTTGAGCTTGACGAAGTAGAACTTGAAGTTTCCTTGGGAACCCACTTGACCATGGCCTTAGGTGCTTCAATAAATGCATCAATCTCCTCTTGAAGCTTGTCCTTGCCTTTTAGCTTGTGGTCTTGTGGTGGAAGGTCATCTTGAGCTTGTTCCACATTGGAAGAAGTAGGATCATACTTCTCCTTTTGAGAAACAAACTTTGGAGTGGGATATTGACCTTCTTCCCATTCAACACCCTCGGCGTTGAACTTTCGCTCAAAACCAATTCCTTGATTCTTCCGGTGTCTTCCTTGCTTGCGAACAATTTCCTCAAAGTTCTTGCTTCCGGCAAGGCTCTTGTAGACACCTTTCTCTATAATCCCTTTCAATAAACTATTTTCTTGCTCAAGTGTAACTTGGCTTGAAACATTGTTAGTGGAATCAAGAGAACTACTAGAAGTAACAACATTGGATTTAGCATGATTATTGTTACTACTAGATGAAGAATTTTTCTTATGATTGTCATGCTTAGTTTTAATAGGTGGCAAGAAATTAGACAAGAGAAGTCGTTTGGCAAGATATGAAGAACACTTCTTTCGAAGATCGTCATTGATAGCTTTTAGAAACTCATGTTCTTGCTCTAGATTGAGCTTCTCGAAGCGTAGCTTCTCATGAGATCTTAGGAGCTCTCTATGATCTTCTTGAGTTGTTTCATGAGCTAACTTAAGAGTATTTAGTTCTTTAGTTAGACGCTCAATCTCCTTCATAGCATTGTCATTCGACTCTTCTCGACTATAAAGACTACTAGCATGTTCATCATTACTAAGCTCACTAGATTTGTCATGTAAAAGCTCATCTTCACCAAGCAAGTCATCCTCATCACTATCAAAGTCAACGAATTCAGGGTGTGATACCTTGGGGCCTTTTTCCATGAAGCATCTTCCAATTCCCTCATTTGGTGAATCAAACAAGTCATAGGAGTTGGAGTTGGAGGACACGAGAGCAAGACCGGCAACACCTTCATCTTGTTGTATTCGGAGTTGGAGTGATAGCTTCTTCGGAGTGATTGTCGGAGTCGGAGCGGAGACCCATTCACCAACATGAGCTTGATGTTTTCTTCTTGTGTAGCTCCTTGATGACTTGTCTTTCCTTTCCGAATCCTTGCTTCTCCGAGAGGATCTTCGTTCATAACGATCATCTCTACTCCTTCTCTCTCCGAGGCTGACTCTTCTCTTGAGCTTCTTCTTCTTGGAGATTCTTCTCTTCTCTTGTGGGGAGTCGAACACTCATTTGAGTAGTGTCGGGTCTTCCACAATTGTAGCAGTTTCGATCACGACTAGAAGATCTCTTTTCATCATATGATCTAGACTTTGAGCTTCTTTCCTTGCTTCTACTCTTGTAGAATTTGTTGAAGTTCTTCACCATTAGGCTTATCTCTTCATTGGAAACTAGCTTGTCACTTGAGGTTGTGGGAGCTTCAACTATAGATTTATAAGCACCACTTGACTTGTTGTGAAGCTCTTCCTTATCTTTAAGTGTCATCTCATGAGCAACAATTCTTCCAATGACTTGGTAGGCTTGAGATTCTTGTAGTTTGGCATCATTTGGATCAAAGTGCACACGGTGTCATACTTTCCATCCAAAGCTCGAGAATCTTCTTGATGATGAATCGATTCGGTCATTTCTTAGCCTCCTAAGCCAGCAATCTCATTGGTGATGAGAGCAAGCCTAGAGTACATTTCAGCGACTCCTTCACCTTCCTTCATCTTGAACTTGTCAAGTTGACCTTGAAGAACATCTAGCTTTGATTCCTTCACGGACTCGGTACCTTCGTGCATTTCGACCAAAGTATCCCAAATCTCTTTTGCATTCTCAAGGCGGCTGATCTTGTTGAACTCCTCGGGACACAAAGCATTGAAGAGAATGTCACAAGCTTGAGCATTGTTCTGCAACATCCATAATTCATCCGCTGTAGCCGCGATCCGGAACTTTTCCTTCCTCGAAGAACTCACCTTGCAAGCCAACACAAATAATGCCCCATGCGGCGGGGTTATGTCCAAGAATATGCATTTTCATTTTATGCTTCCAACTAGCAAAATTTGAACCATCAAAGTAAGGACCTCTATGAAAATTACCCTCACTAGGCGCCATACTCTCCTAGGTTGTGAAACCAAGCTTATGGAGTCAATGCAATGAAACCAATCCAATGGAGACCAAAGCTCGATACCACTTGTAGGATCGAAAGTATGTCTAGAGGGGGTGATTAGACTACTTGACAATTTAAAAGTTTAGCCTTTTGATTAGGACAAGTTTTAGCAAGTTCACAATGATGATCAAGTCAAGTATCACCCTACACATGCAATTCTAGAGTAATGGCAGCGGAAAGTAAATTGCACATGTAGTAAATAGAGGTGGAGAAGAGCAAGCGCAATTTGGAGACACGGAGATTTTTCTCGTGGTTCCGATAGGTGGTGCTATCGTCAATCCACGTTGATGGAGACTTCAACCCACGGAGGGTAGCGGCTGCGAGAGTCCACGGAGGCTCCACCCACGAAGGGTCCACGAAGAAGCAACCTTGTCTATGCCATCATGGCATCGCCCACGGAGGACTAGCCTAACTCGGGGTAGATCTTCACGAAGTAGGCGATCTCCTTGCCCTTACAAACTTCTTGGTTCAACTCCACATCTTGATGGAGGCTCCCAAGCGACACCTAACCAATCTAGGAGGCACCACCCTCCAAAAGGTAAGATGGTGTTGGTAATGATGAACTCCTTGCTCTTGTGCTTCAAATGATAATCTCCCCAACACTCAACTCTCCTCACTGATTTGGCTGTGGTGGAAGAAAGGATTGAGTGGAAAGCAACTTGGGAAGGTTAGAAATCAAGTTTCATATGGTGGGAGTGGAGCAACTTGATCTCAACACAAGGGTAGGTAGTTTCTTCTCGAAATGTAAGGTAGGAGTGGTAGTTCTTTTCGATGGCTCTCTCCACGAATGAAGAGGAGGTGGAGGGTATTTATAGCCTCCACACAAAATCCAACCGTTACACACATTTGACCAATCTCGGTCGGACGAAGTTGACAACTCGGTGAGACCGAAAGTTCAAATCTTGTGAGCGTTGGGATTTTCAGTGGGACGAAAATACAATCTCGGTGAGTCCGATTCTTCCAAAGACTAGGGTTTGCCATTCTCGGTGGGACCGACTTTATCATCTCGGTGACACCGATTTGATTAGAGAAGGTTACAGAAGGTTGGCAACACTAGTTTCGGTGAGACCAAGTTTGGAATCGGAAAATCCGAAATTACTAGGGTTTGGCTATATGGTGAGGTGGTTCATCTCGGTGTGGTGAGTTTATGGAATCGGTGGGACCGAGATTACTTATGAGTATATGTTGGAATGAAAGATTGCGATAGTTTGGGAGATAGATCACTAAGCACTTTGAGCAACCAGATCATCATCATAACCTCATCCCTTTTAATAGTATTGGCTTTCCTATAGACTCAATGTGACCTTGGATCACTAAACCGAAAATAGAGTCTTGAGCTTTTGCCAATGTTTTCCTTAGCATTTTGAGGGTCCACATCATCGGTCATTGCCATACCCATATCTTTGAACTTTCTGAAATGATACTCAAGAAGTTATTAGTTCAATGATATATATGTTGTTATTAATTACCAAAACCACCGGGATTAGTTGCACTTTCGGTAACTCACGATGGATCATCACCACAGGTCTTGTGGCTTGAGGATTTTGCTTAATGAGGTATTTGCGGCGGTGTCATGTGTTGCAGAGTCATCATTGGTGGAGTAAGATGTAGCTAGGCGGAATTGACCATCCAATGGGCGAGTGCCTTCATCGATCACTGCAGCTGCCTTGCCCTTATCATCGGAGGATGAAACGGTCGCTTGAGGACTTCAATGGGCGGCAAGTAGCTACCATGGTTGAGTGTCGACCTTGTAATTCGGTGAAGATCTTTCCTTATGAATCTCATAATCCAAAGGCGCATATGGCTTCAAATTGAAAAGGTGACATGATGCAACATTAGCGAGTCCTCATGAAGAAATCATGGAAGTTGGCCGGAAGCGCCATGAATGATGTTTAAAGCATGTTCTTCATGATGCCAGCGACATCTTCATCATTTGAGTCGTGGCCTTTGATAGGACTCATTGTCTTCGTTAGGATCCGATAGACAGTCCGAGGCACATCTGACAATTCCTTGACGAGGAATTTGGTTCAAAGGGCCTGCCACGGCTTCAAAGGCTTCATGAGCACTTGCATATAATGATCGGTCGATTCGCGGTCATTGTAGATGCAGCGAACCTTTGTCATGGGGAGTATCAAGAGGAAGGACACGAAGCAATTCATTCTTTGGTGCCTTGTAGTGAGTGTTTTCGATCATCAATCCAGCACCCATGAATTGACATCTTGACATCTCGGTGATATGCAAAGTGGCATAGGCGAAGAATGAGTTCTTCATTCCAATCACGATATCGGTCTGAAGTTGATGAGTCTGCATCGTAAATAACTTCGGAGGCGGCTCGAAGCACGGTAGAGATTCCATATCCACATGAGGAATATGCTCATGATCGAAGATTTTGTCCTTGTCAAAAGCACCGAGGAATAGAAGTTGGCTTGAGTAGCAGTCGAAACATCTCTTCCTTATGCGAGCGAGTCATATGGATTGTAGTCGATGAAGAACACATGCTCGTAAAAGAAGTCTTGACCTTGAATTTTTGCTTGCTTGAGAGCGGATTCTTGGTTTGGACAGAGGAGTGTCGGTGATTTGCGGCACAACCTCGAGAATCGCGATCTCGGGTGCTTGGTGAGGAATTTCTAGTTCCTCTTCTTGTGCAGGTTGGGGATCGTGGCGAGTTCTTGACACTAGCGGTTGGAATTTCTTCATGAGCAGAGCGATGTGGGATGAGTTTCTTTAGAGCCCATTTGAGCAGTTGTAGCAGGGGACCGAGGAATTTGTTGAATAGGAGTGAAGAGAGGAGTATTTGGATCTTGACTTTCCCAAAAGTCATTGTTCATCACTGGTGTAGTGCATCCAATATCCACGTCTTCATCTTCTTTTCAATTTCCTCAACACCAGCCTCTTCGGTATGTGAATCGAGGCATGGGTGAGAAGCGATTGGCGTTGAAGGAATGCTTCCACTTCAATTTCTTCATCAAACTGTTACGAGGTATCAGCAGAATGATTGTCTTCATCGAGATCCGCTTGGGATCTTGTATTCTTCTCCATAAGGAACAATTTCCTTAGGCGACATGGAGGAAATGGGAGCGGCATCAATGGGATTTTCAAGCGAGCTGGTCATTGGCTTCATTTTCTTTGCAGCCAAAGAATTTGGCGCAGGTGATGCCTTCCTCTTCTTCCTTGCAGCTCGCTCTGCAGCCTTGGTCTTCTTCACTTCATAGCGAAGGAAGAATTGGAGTTGGTGTTGGCAGGAGGAGCCGAGGGGCTGTGGTTCATTTTCTTGGTATAGCAGATGTAGTTGCCTGATCTCTTGATTTCTTCAGCGCACCACTAGTGGATGCCACAGGAATTTCTTGGTGGTGGAATTGAGTCATCAGCCACGGAACTTGTATTCTCATCGGCCAGTGAAAGTCATCAGTGATCTTGTACGTTCTTCGGCGGTGAGCGGAATCTGCAGACTGAGGATTTTCTTGTTGCGATGGGGCTGCAGCAGTTGACATTTTCTTCGTCAAATTGTGAACCTCACTTTGGCTCCTTGCCAATCAGCATTGTATGGATCGAAATCCTTCTTTGAGGGCTTGGATCTCAGATTGAGCCTTGAGAAGTTCTTGGTGTGATCGACAATGTTCTTCTTGAAGCTTCTCCTTTCGCTTGTGCTCTCTTTATCTCATGAGCCTTTTCAAATTTCCATTTCTCTTGAGAGATGAAATGGAATTGACACATGACTTTGACCGGAAGTCGAGGCGGATCGAGCATTGGAGTGTTTGGATCCGATGCCATAAGTCGATGAAGTCAAGGATCTTCTTGGATCCAAAAGCGAAACACGATTGTTCCTTTGGCTCTAGCGGCCTTTGCTTGTCTGTCTCGATGATTTTCGCAAGCTCTTCATCGAAGCTTCGTCATCGGAGGGCACGTGGAAAGCAACTTTGTTTCTTTCTTGGACTTGGCGAGGACCGCGTCCATTTGTTGCTTTTGTCTTCAGCAGAGTGGGGCTGATGAGGACATTGGTGCGGTGAGAACTTCTTGAGACACGAAGCAATCGAGAAACCACAGAGTCCTTTGACATGTAGCGGATGCACAGGAGTTGAGGACTTGGAGGGAGCTGCTTGAGGACTTTGGTGGTGCAGCAGATGGTGAGGAATTTGCCGTGTGGTAGCGGTGAGGAACTGGGCCGTGAGGGCGTGATGGTGAAGCACTTGGCTTGCGAGCATGCTTCTTCGGCATTGATTTCCTCGGCTTGACCGAGGTCTCAGCGGCAGCAGCAGCAGAATCCTCATTGAATTTCCTCACTGCTTCCTTGGCTTGTCTTGCCAGTTTTGCTTGACGCCTGGACCATTCTTCAGGAAAGTCCTCACCACGCTTAATCTTTGGTGGGATCGTGACAGCGGTGCCAATGGAGCTCTTGGGCATGGAGGGTTTAAGGCGAATTTCTTCATGTACTTTGGAGTAACATAGTGATATTCCCTCCATTCTCGTGCCCATCTTCGTTCTATCCTCTGAATGCGCACTTTGCGCTGATTTTTGTTCTCTTTGCCAAACTTGGCTTTATCGGTGTCTGATAATCCTTGTATATTTCATCGAGGGATCTCAAAGCAGTCATGACCTCCGGTTTCTTTCCTCCTTCTGCGGTCTCTTGCCCTCTGCCATTTTCTTGAGATGAGGAATTTGAACAATAGAACACTCTGAAGAAGTATGCGTTTTTCTTCAAGGAACGCTGCAAATGAGTTAAGTTGATGAGAACCTAGTGATTCAGCGAGGACATGAGTACCTATGAGCAGAGTGTAGGTGCGAGGAATTTGGAGAGGTCATATCGTTCTCGGAAGATTTTTGAAAAAGACAAGTTTTGAGGAATTTGACCATTTGAGCCTTGAGGAATTTCACTAAGCGTTCTTGTCTTAGGTTCGAGTTGTACTGGATCGAAAATCCGCACAATTGAGGAATCTTGAAGAAATGAGTGCTTAGAGATGGATCAAGAGCATCTGATGTGTGAGGTGTTCATATGTGAAGATTTGAAGAATAAAAACACCTTTGAAGATTTTGAGAAAAGTTTGAGAATCAAAGCGAGTAATAAAAGTGACTTTTAATTACCGAACTGAAGAACACGATGAGCAGAGATGAACCATGGTGAAGTTAAATCACGTTAGATCTCCACGCCCTAACTTGGCGGAGGGAGACAGCTACGGCTGGCGGCGGAGTGAAGATTTCGCGGCCGTAGCGACTCTGACGGGCGACGAGGTCGGCGGTGAAGCTCTTCCTCACCGACGGCGATGGAGTAAGCGGCGGCGCTAGGGTTTGAGGAGAGCTTGGCGAGGCAATGACCGGCGGAGTAAATGAAGCAAGGAAGGGGATAGGGGTATTTATAGCCACGGTAAAAACTGTTCGTCTGAAGATTTTGGGACGAACATGCCCCTGCCCTTTCTTCTTCATGCGACATGTGTCACCCACGTACTGTGTAGATGAGATCATGTAAGATCGTGGGTGAATATAATAATGCATCGTGGGATGCGGAACGGTTTGAGCGGTAAAACCGAAAATCTAGAGGCACATTCTTCACGTTGGCGCTATAGTCCTTGAGGTTTGCATCATCCAGCGATTGAGCACTGACATGAGCCAGCAACAATGTATTCAGCTTCAGCGATGAAGCGGTGATCGCGATTCTGTTTCTTGAGGACCAACGGACCAAAGATCGTCAGGAAATGACAAGTGCCGAGATGTTGACTTGCGATCCACGATCACCGGCATAGTCGAGTCGAATATCTAATGAGATCAAAAGCGAGCCCTTGGGGTACCATAATCCTAGTGTTGGTGTGTGAGCTAGATATCGGAGAATATGCTTCACAGCCTTATGGTGTGATTCCGGTGCAGCTTGAAATCGGGCACACATGCAAACACTAAGCATTATATCGGCCTAGATGCACATAAGTACAATAAAGAACCAATCATGGGCGGTATACCTTGTGATCAAAGTCAATACCATTTTCATCGATTGCATAGATGGCCATTTGTGGGCATAGGAATTTTGATGCCTTTGCAATCTTGCATGCGAATTTCCTCGGTACATCTTTGAGGTATTTCTCTGAGATATGAATATGCCATTCTTGGCGATTGAATTTGAAGACCTAAGAAGAATTTCAACTCTCCCATCATAGACATTTGATATTCTTCACTCATCATATAGGCAAATTCATCACTATAACGTTGGTTAGTACAGCCAAAGATAATATCATCAACATATATTTGGCACACAAACAGTTCACCATCATATGATTTAGTAAAAAGAGTAGGGTCGAGTGAACGGGTGTGAAGCCATTCTTCTGAAGAATTCCTTCAATGTATCATACCACGCCCGAGGGGCTTGCTTGAGGCCATAGAGGGCCTTATTGAGTCTGAAGACTTTGTCAGGATGTTCGGGATCTTCAAAACCTGGGGGTTGAGCAACATATACTTCTTCCTCAAGCTTACCATTGAGGAATGCACTTTTCACATCCATTTGATATAAGATGATATCATGATGGTTAGCATAGGCAAGTAAAATGTGAATAGCCTCAAGTCTAGCAACAGGTGCAAAAGTTTCATCGAAATCAATTCCTTCGACCTGTGTGTAGCCTTGAGCTACTAGTCGTGCCTTATTCCTCACCACAAGGCCATTTTCATCTTGCTTGTTGCAGTAGATCCACTTTGTGCCAATGATATTATGCTTGCGAGGATGCAGGCGATTACCAATTCCCGGACATTGTTCAGCTCGAACTGATGTAATTCTTCTTGCATAGCCTGAATCCACTCGGCTCGAAATGTTTCATCTACCTTAGTGGGCTCTGTGATAGAGACAAAAGCATAGTGCCCACAAAAGTTAGATAAATGTGATGCTTTTGGCGGGTGAGAGGACTGGTGCGCTAATGTCATCGATGATCTTCTCCACTTGCACTTCTTTTGCAGCAGCGTGGATGAGTTGGTTATCGTTGAGGATTTTGATCAGCATTTTCTTGACACCATTTTCCTCATCATGTTCTTGGTGCATCAGCTCGGCGTTCTTCACGAGCAGGAATGAATTCTTATTGATTCTTGATGAGGAATGACATCCTCGGTTGCCTTGAGCTTGATAGCATCCTCGGTGTTGGTTCATCTAACACGAAGGTAGGTGCTCTCTTTGCGAGCCATTAGTTTCATCGAACGCACATCTCGATGTCGACAATCTTGTGAAGAAGAATGTTGAAGACTACAGTAGGTGTCTTGAGTCCTTCCGTAACCAAGCATAAAACCTTCATGTGCTTTGGTGCAAATTTAGAGTTGTGGTCAGGATCTCTAATCCAACATTTAGCACCGAAGACTTTGAAATAACTCACATTGGGTTTCTTGTCAGTGAGGTGTTCATAGGCCGTTTTCTTGAAGAATTTGTGAAGATATACTCTGTTGATGATGTGGCGAGCGTATCAATTGCATCAATCCAAAAGCGCCGAGGCGTTTTGTATTCATCGACATAGTGCGAGCCATCTCAACAAGAGTTACGTTCTTGCGCTCCACGGCGCCATTCTGCTGAGGAGTATAGGGGCGAGATAACTCATGAGTAATACCAAGTTCATCAAGATAGGCATCAAGACCAGAATTCTTGAACTCGGTTCCATTGTCACCGATATGCTTGATCTTCACACCAAAGTTGGTTGAAGCCCTCGAGGAAAATCGTTTGAAGACTTCACGCATTCATGTTTGTAAGTAACAATGTGTACCCATGTATATCGAGAATAATCATCAACAATGACAAAACCATATAGAGATGCATCATTAGTATTGCTGAATAATGATTAGGTCGAAGAGGTCCATGTGAAGCAATTGAATGGACGGGTAGTGGTCATGATAGTCTTATTTGGATGCTTGGCCTTGGTCATTTTTTCGGCTTCACATGCTCCGCACAAGTGATCCTTGAGAATTTGACATTCTCAATGCCAATGACATGCTTCTTCTTCCATAGCGTGTTCAAATTCCTCATGCCTGCGTGACCAAGTCGTCGATGCCATAGCCAGCCTTTGAAGCTTTTGCAAGTAGACATACGGCTGGTTGTGGTCTGTAGAAATCAACAATATCTGATCTCCTCTCCTAAAGCCTTGAAGACTTTGGAATTGTCGACTTCCATAATCACAACACAGCGATATTTGCCAAAGACAACAACCATATCAAGATCACAAAGCATTGAGGTGACATGAGATTGTATCATAAGGACTCAACAAGCATGACTTTGTCCATGTGCTTGTCCTTAGAGATAGCAACCTTACCAAGACCCAATACGACTTTTGCCTTTGTCGGCAAAGATGATATGCTTCAGAGGTGGCGGTGATAAGGAGCATCCATCAATAGATTCTTGTCACCGGTCATGTGATTTGTACATCCACTATCGAGGACCCATTCGGTGGTTTTGGGTTGATCATCCTGCAGATGAATTAGTGTAGCTTACAATCTCATATGCTTCATCGATGAAGAATATGATATCAAGTTCATCGAGATGAATTTCATCAAGCGAAAGCAGATATAGCGATATTAGGGCGTGTGAAATGAAGGTTCATTTCATCATGATTCGCTGCGTCCTTTCGAGCATTTTTGTCGGGTCCCGACAAATTCTTGAGACTATAAAGCACGTCGGAGACTGACCTCGAGAAGAGATTAGTTCTTTTCTTCACCACCCACATCGGAGGGGTGGCAAAGAGCTCATCATCCTGTGAGCACCATGTGAGAAAGTTGGCAAAGATGCCAAACCATTTCGCTTCACATAAGAGGGTTAGGGTAAGCACATGAATAAGCGAGTAATTCTTGAGGACTTATGAACATAATGGTTTGAAGAATAATGCACATATTCATAGCCCTTAGCTCTACCTGCGAGATAGAGTTATTAGCACGATGATAATCATATGAGGACTTTGATCTTGTTGAGAATTTGATCCATATGAAGAATTTGGTCCATATGAAGAATTTGATCTGGGGTTCTGTTCTTCCCGGTGGTGTCATGAGGACATTCACTGAAGACTTTCAACACAACTTTTGGGAACCCAGATTTTCTTCATAGGGGAACCGTTCTGCGATTAGTGCCAACATATCTCGCAAATACTTCACCATTCGATTTTTGAACAGTTTATAGTTGAGTCAAATGACTCATCGGAAGAATGAGGAGATTCACATGTAAAGCCAGATAAGTTAGATGGATCAGCTGGAGGTCCCTTTGCAGCAACCCATGAGGTTTTGGGGTACCGCTCGGGCTTCAATATGTTCCATCGGCATTGAGTTTCCTCTCAAAGGCAATACCCTCTTTCCTAGGGTTTACTGTTGAGGATCTGCTTTTGAGCACATCACAAAGTGTCGATGCCCTTTGAGGCTTTTGTGCATGCTGTCATGTACAATTCCTTCACCCTGCATTGTCGGTGATACTAGCAATGTCCTCGGATGAGAATTAGTGATAGCGAGGCGGATGAAGAATTTGTAACATTTGAAGCATTTGAACATTGGTGAAGAATTAGCGATTCATGTTCAATGCACTTTAAGCATGGAGGAACAAATTCTTCACGAGAAGCGCTGATTTGTTGAGCTAGTAATGAATCACGCTACTTCGAAGATCATCCTTTCTTTGAAGAGATTCAAGAAAGCTTCTCGTGATCTTGCTTTTCTTGAAGAAATTCATAAGAAAGTTTCTCATGATCGGACAAAGAGAGTTATGATGACCTTGAAGGTTATCATACCTAGGCTGAAGTCTCTGGAGATTTTCGATCAAGGCTTTAGTGCGATCCATTTCTTCACCCAACATATCATCACTTTTATCTAGCATGTTTTGAACCTTTTCAAGAGCACGTTGTTGTTTCACAGCAATTTTAGCAAGTTTAGAGTAGCTGGGCTTGAGATCCTCATCGATTCATTTTCACTAGAGTCGGAGGAGTTGTATTTGAGTACCTTAGCTCCTTTGCCATGAAGCAATAGGTGGGGCGTAGCCATCATTATCTTCATCGGGCTTGTCGGTGATGTCGGTTTCTTGATGTTGAAGATGGACTTCTTGACGAAGGTAGTAGCTGCGGCGGACTCGCAACACGGACTTCAGATTCTTTAGACTCCTCCTCTTCATCATTTTCCTCAGATTCAGCTTGAGTCCATTTCCTTGCCAATGAATGCAGAGCCTTCTTGGAGCTGCCCTTCTTGTGAGATGAAGACTTTGAGGGTTTTGATGATGAAGATTTTGGCGATTTCTTCTTCTTCTTCGCATCATCAGGCTGTAATCCTTGTATTTCTTCTTCTTCATTTCCTTTTCCCCCGAGGACAATCTTGAATATAGTGACCAGGCTTCTTGCATTTGTGGCAAAGTCTTCTCTTATAGTCCTTTGGATGAGGAATCATTTCCTCTTGAGGATTTTCCAGCGACCACGTCTTGTGAATTTCTGGAATTTCTTCACAAGCGATGCTAGATCTGGCTCGATTCTTGAGGATCACCAAGGCTACTACCGAATCCTCACATTTAGAGTCGGACACAACCTTAGCCTTGAGGCACGTGGTTTGCCATAGTTTGAGCCATAGAGATCTCTCTTTTCAGCAAAGTGGAACTTCGTGAGTGTTTAGCCTTCGAGGATATCGGCAGGATCAAGCGACTTGTAGTCGACGTTCTTGTATCATCGGTCCCGAGTATCAAATGAGGAATCAAGCGATCTCAGCAATTTCTTCACAACTTCATGATCAGTGATATCAGTGGCACCGAGGGCTTGAAGCTCATTTGAGATGTTAGTGAGGCGATCAAAGGTTTGTTGGACATTCACATTGTCGAGTCTTTTGAAGCGGTTGAAGAGATTCGAAGAACATCGACTCGAGAGTCACGCTGAGTTGAAACTCCTTCATTTACTTTGGGCGACCTATCCCGGATAAGCAGCGGTTTCCAAAGCACTCACTCTTCCATCTTGTCCTTTGCTCGAGATGGCCACATATGATATTCTTCGCTTGAGAATCAAGTTGTTTGAATCTCTTCACATCGATGGCGTTCGATTGTGGGAGTGACGAGAGGGACACCATTTTCCACAACATACCGAGATCGTTATCAATTGCCTCAAGATGCATTCGCATCTTGTTCTTCAATAGGATAGTCCGTTCCATCAAAGGTAGGATACCCAGCGAGACCTTGATCATACTGCGGTCGACATAACTAAAACTCGGCGGTTAAACCAAAATCACACGAACAAGGAGTACCTTGCTCGATACCAATTGAAAGTCGTTATATCGACTAGAGGGGGTGAATAGGCGATTTTATGAATTCTTCATCGAGGAATTTCTGCTTGAGGAAAGTCCTTAGCGAAGAACTACTTACTGCGGAATGAGTACTCGAAGTAAGCATAACAGGATACAAACATAGTCATCATGATGAAATGAAGACTAGCCAGAGTCGGAAAGCGTAAACACATGATAACAAGATGAAGACAAAGCAGGTGAAGAAATTGGGCGAGGAATTTGTGAAAGTCTTGATCAAAGTCTTCAAACAGAGATATGAACAACACACAACACGATAATGAGGAAATGGAAGAGTTGAGGAGATAGAACCGGTTAGTTGGTGAAGACAATGATTTGGTAAACCAGTTCCAAGCTGCTGTCTCGGTTATGCGTCTGGTTGAGCGGTGAGTATTTAAACTCGAGGACACACGTCCGGACACCCGATCTCGAGCCGCAACTCGGGACACCCGATCCTCCTTGTATTCTCCTTGAACTAAGACCACGCAGGCCTCATCCAACCACTCGTGGTAAGTCTTGAGTGACTTCCAAACCTTCACAGACTTGGTCACTCGGCGATCCACAATTCCTCTTGGATGCTCTAGACCTTGGCGCCTAACCGTCTGGAAGAAGCCACATCTTCAAAGGTAACAAGCGTCGGATCCACAGAGATCAATTTCTTGATGATGCTCAATCACTTTGGGTTTGTGGGGGTTTGGTTTTGGGATTTTCCTCACTCGATGATTTTCGCTCAAAGTCCTCGGAGGATGGGTTGCTCTCAGATGACAAGTGTCAAGTTCTCTCGGAGCAGCCAACCAGCTAGTGGTTGTAGGGGCGGCTATTTATAGCCTAGGAGCAGCCCGACATGATAAGACATAAATGCCCTTCAATGATATGACCGTTAGGTGGATAAGATATTTTGGACAGCCGGTAGCGCGACACACAACGATCGGATATTTGACTCTCAAATTCCTTAGGGCTATCATGTTCCTCCTTTGTGTAGGCAATTCACCTTTGGCGAATTCCTAACTCCTCAATTAGAACAAAGTCATCGATGACGGAAGAACTGCGTCTCATCCTTTGAAGAATTTGACTAAAGCTGTATGAGATTTCAATGGCTTCACTCGAAGGATTGGTAGGTGTAGGATTTGAGTTGAGCATCACATGGAAATTTTTCCTTAGTATTTCCTCGACCCCCTTTGTGAAGACGGTGTTTCCTATGACTCAAGAAAGAAAATGAAACTACGAAAACAAGAGTCTTCACGCTTCATATTCCTCGAATGAATATCAAGTCTTCATGGTCACACCAATTTCGCACTTTCAAAGTCTTGAGAAAGTCTTGAATATCAAAGTCTTGATTGAAGAACTTCATTTTTAGGGGTCGACTTTCTCTGTAAATATCAAACTCCTCATAGACTTATAGACCTGTGTACACTCACAAATGCATCAGTTACTTAACCTATAAGTCTTCAATACACCAAAATCACTAAAGGGCACTAGATGCACTTACATAGTTCAAAACACGCCCTCCTCGCCCAAAATCGCTCCCGCCCACTATTTGAGGAGAAGCAAAGTTACTCTACTATCCCGCACCCTCAGTACACAGACCCAAGCCGAGAAGCCTATAGGCAAGGGTAGGCTGTAACTCCCCTCACATTTCGGACAAATCGTCCAGTAAGACATGGTTCCCTCCTCCTAATTCCCCCCCCCCGCCCCCATTTATACCTCGTGGGCGCCAAATCACCTTCTCCCCGGGAAGCTCCCTTCTCCCGAGCCGCAAAACCTCAGCCCCACCTCCATGGTGCCCCCCACCGCACCAATTTCACAGCCGACCTCCTCCCTAATGCCAGAGACGCTGTCCAATTGCCATCGTGCACTGGGCCGCGTGCCTCTTACTCCGTGCTGCTAGTGCTGCCTCGACGACGCCCGTGTGAACTGTACCAGAGCCGATTCACCCCCGCCGTTGTTCACGGTGCCAGAGCAGCTCCAACTTCAGATCCACCCAGAGTCCTGGCGCTGCTTCCGCGTAGCCGTCAACCGTCGCGACATCGCTCTTTCCCTGCCCGATCGCCGCCATAGCTGCGCCCGGCCTCACCGACTCGGCGGTGGACGCCTACTTCACCATGCCGCCGGATAGGTCGCACCCTCATCTCAAATCACTTTATTTTGGCGTCGGTTATGCGAATTTTATTCTAGGCCAATCGATTCCCAAAGGGAAGCAGCACCCCTCGAGGCGGCGGAGCTCCTAGGCTGCCGGTTGGCTGGTGTCTAACGTAAGGGTGCGGGGCCGCAAGTGCACCGCGGAAGCACCGCTTAGATGGCTATCTTTTAGAGTTGCGTGGGTTGAAGGTACTGCCGCCGCCGGATCTGGATGACGGGGAGTCTTTGTGGATTGGCCCGGGGGAGGCGCAACCACGGTAGTGCGGTGGGCAGGGAGCAAGGTTTTGGCCGGGGCCATGAACGGCAGAGGCAGGCTGCTCTGCCGTTGGTCGCTGGCTCTTCGAGGAAGATTCCGAACAGTGTCAGCCGGGAGGCACAAGACGGCCATCAAGCCATCCGGCGTAGATCGGACAGTACCAAAATAAAATAAAATCGTGTGACCCCAATTTAGTCTTCAGTCAACAGACGTGTGACCACTCTTGTACCTTGTTGTTGATCTCTTAGTGTATTTCTTCATATCAAAGAGATATGTCGGTCTTAAGATTATGCGTTATCTGCATCTTCAGACACACCGTCTTCCGACTCACCGCATCTGCTCCAACAAGGAAGCATACACGGAAGGGAGCTCAGTCCCCACTCAGCAGTTCCACGCATCGAATCGTGTGCCCGACATGGACAGCCACAATAAGCTGCGGGGCCATCGACAAGTCGGCACATGATGCTCACTCCTATGGATGGCAGCCGGATAGGTTGTACCCTCATCTTACTTGTGTGCAACATTTATGGCTTTGTTATTCATCTAAGCATGGAAAATAGATCATCACATTTCCTTTGTATATTCATGCTGATCTCTTACGGGTCTTGTTAGGGAGTTCACGTTGTTCCATAGTTCAGCTAAGATATTTGTTCTTCAGGTAACACTGTTCCATAGTTATCATCCATCAGCCATTGCTATCCCACAGGCTGGTGATTATAGTATTATACCACTTCTAGTATTACCTATGTTGTTCTTTAATACTTTTGTGTGCCATCTAGTTAATCTAAGTACAAAGCGATACATATTACGTAGCTTTCATATGTGTTCTCCCTTTAGTTTATGAGACACTGTTGCTGCTAGTTAACCCCAGTCCTACTATTTATGTCGTCTCCTCTGAGGCACTCATTACATAAATCTAACTACTAGTTGTCTTCCATGCATATGAGATATAATTGCACACACGATATATCCATAAGAACCTCACGGAGCAATGTAAAGGCCAATAAACTTGATGTCAATGATACCCAACATGATGGAGCGATGTAAAGGCGGTTCTTGAAGACTTGCGAAAGATGATGAATCCTCTTCACCCCACAAGGTCCTTGCTCTAACTTGGCCTGTGATATGGGTACAACATGCATATAATGTCTGGAGTGTATCTACTGCATTGCGATGCCATGTACTTAGCATGATGATCATGCATGTAAATATGTCATGCCTTCTTGTTTTTGATACCTATTCCATTCATGATAACATGTTTTCAAATTCAAGTACTGTCATTCTACTCTATCGCAATGCCATCTGCTTAATTTGGACATCATGCCTCTGAATATCTTATGCATTGTTATTCATCAGTATGTACTTCATCTGTCTGCCATACCATGTTTTTTACACTGAAGTGCTATTCTAGTGCTCTGTTGCAATGCCATCTTATTTTCCCAATCATACATGTGTATGTTGCCTTAGTTATTTCTGTACGTATTCCGCTAGCATATAGTTTTACATTCAGCTAGTGTTTTTTTTTGCTGTGTTGTCCTGTCGTATCCCTAGCTCTTACACCATACTCCCTCCGTCCGGATTACATGTTGCCGAAATGGATAAAAAAGGATGTATCTAGAACTGAAATACGCCTAGACCCATCCATTTTTTTCCGGATGGAGGGAATATGTTATTCCTTTCTATTCTTCAGTACCTATTCCATCTCTCTGTTGTTGCATGTTTTATAATTAAAGCACCATTCTTCTATACAAGGCATGCAAGGGAAAGCGACTATGTTAGAATCGAAGGGTTACATACCAGGCCTTTGCAAAAGATCCAAGCGCCGGGGAGATAATAAACCAACTCCGGTTTTCATAGAATCTTGCTCGGCATAGAAACCCAACTCCTCTCGATAATAAGCGATTCGGTGGCCAAAGAACTAGTCCGCTCGATCCGGCAAAAATATGTCAACTCAATTCTAAGAAGCGTGTGAGTATCCTTGCATCATGAAATTTTATAGCATCTGATCATATTTTTACATGTTTCTTACCCATCTCTCTTTTGAAAATAAGCTTAACAGATAGAAGAATTTCGCAATGGTATTGTTTATGAGGAAAGATTCTTGCGAATTCTCGTGCTCCAATGTAGATGTAAGTACTGTTGAATATCACGTATTTTTACATCAGCATGTATTTTGTTAATCAGCGTGAATCCAACCTTTATCGATCTAAATTTAGTTGCAGCAAAATGTATGATTAAAGGCCACAATGTTGATTTTTGTAAGTAAAACTATGCAGTAGTTTTGCTTCCCGAGCTACATGAGTGTACTATCTCATATCGATGGGTTTGAATACTTTATACGTAGTGGGTTTTCGGTGTTTTTTACTATGTTGTCTGTCGTATCCTAGCGCTTACATCATACTCCTCCGTCCAGATTAAATGTCGCAGAAATGGATAAAACTGGATGTATCTAGAACTGAAATCGCCTAGACCCATCCATTTATTTCGGATGGAGGAATACGTGTCAATATGTCATGCCTTTCTATTCTTGATGCTTATTCCATCTCTTTGTAGCATGTTTTATAACTGAATCACCATTCTTCTATATAAGGCATGCAAGGGAAAACGGCTATGTTAGAATCGAAGGGTTACAAACCATGTCTTTGCAAAAGATCCAAGCGCCGGTGATAATAAACCAACTCCATCTTTCATAGAATCTTGCTCCGGACGAGAGAAACCCAACTCCCGCGATAATAAGCGATTCCGGTGGCCAAAGAACTAGTCCGCTCGATCCGGCAAAAGAATGTCAACTCCATTCTAAGAAGCGTGTGCGTATCCTCGCATCATGAAATTTTATAGCATTCTGATCATATTTTCTACATGTTTCTTACCCATCTCTCTTTTAGAAAATAAGGTTAAACAATAGAAGACTTGCTCCGTTGGGATCGTATTCGAGGAAAATATCTTGCGGAAATTCTCTGTGCTCCAATGATGATGTAAGTACCTGTTGTATATCACTATATTTTTACATCAACATGTATTTTGTTAATCGGCGTGAATCTAACCTTTATCTGATCTAAAATTAGTTGTAGAAAAATGTTAAAGGCGCCAATGTTGATTTTTGTAAGGAAAACTGCCTGGTAGTTTTGCATACTGAGCTGCATGAATGTACTATCTCATATCACGCACATTACTGAATTATAGTGCTTCTCTGGTTGCCCATTCATTCATTGTGTCAATGTTGCTTTTGTACTACCTTACAGGTGATGATAGCTGTGCCATATTGTGTTAATTTGGTGTAGGCTAGTTGCCCAAACGTTCGTTGTGTCAATGTTGCTTTCCTATTATCTGACTTGGCCAATGATAGCAATGCTAGTGTGTTAATTTTGTGCAGGCTGCTGAAGATAAGAAGACAAACTCTAAAAATAGCAAGGCAACCCCATTGTTTCTTTCCAATAAATCTAGGCCAGGTAATATGGCAATAACTCATGATTAATCTGCTTGGTTCCGTCCTAATTTATGTTATGATGTAGTGGTCGAGACACTCTCCACTATCAATAATACAAGCTGCCAAAATCGCCATCTGAATCATTCGGTATCCTCTCATCTCGAATGCAGCGGAATAAATGTATTTTGTGAACCAATTAATGGTTGAAGCAATGATGGAAATGGTGGATGAATCGAGGTGCGAGTCGTGCGACACAACAAGCGATCAATGTTTCGAGAGCGATGTAGCAAAGCAGCAAGAACTTGCCCACATGCTTATGGGCGTCATCTGTCTTTGAGGTTGCAGTTGTGACGTTGAAGATGGTTAGGTTCGCTCATTTATTTTTGGCATCAATCTTTGATTGCCAAGTGGATGTAATTTCTGTAATATATCTTTGGATGTGCAACGTTATTCCCTGTATGTCGTACCTTTGCTTGATCGGTTTTGGTCCTGTGCATAATTGCTCGTCGTAATGGGCTTAAATTATCTAATTTGGCCTAAAGACATGTACGAACTTTAGTGGGCCCATTAAGTTAATGGGCCGTTACTAGGCCGAAAATGAATGGTCGGCCCTCTTACCTCCCGGGTGGTTAACAGGCCAACATCGAAGCGGGCAACATGTGGCCCCAATTTATTTCACGGGTCGTTAATAGGCCGTAACTAAGTTTGGGCTACATATGGCCCAACTATATTGTAGGCCTTTAGCAGGCCGAAAGAGATAGCTGGCTTGTACTGGACCATGAAGACCATGGGCCGCTAAGAGGCTGAAAGTCAGGTCGTATTGTAAATGGCCCAACTGTGTTGTGGGCCTTTAGCAAGCCGAATGAGAAACCGGGCCAGTATTGGACCATGAAGGGCATGGGCCGTTAAAAGGCCAAAACTAAGGTCCGACTACAAATGGCCCAACTCATTTATGGTCCGTTAATAGGCCGAAAGGCACACAGGGCCGGGAATTGGCCCAACACTCAAATGGGTCACTAAAAGGCCGAAACTCAGGTCCGATTACAAATGGCCCAACTGATTTATGGGCCGTCAACAGGCTGAAAGTGACACCGGCCAGAAATTGGCCCAACACTTAAATGGGCCGCTAAAGGCGAAACTCGGTCCGACAACAAATGGCCCATCAGTTTATGGGCGTCAGCGAACTAAAAGACACACCAGGTTGGAAATCAGCCCAACATTTAAATGGGTCGCTAAAAGGCCGAAAGATGTACATCCTGAAAATTGGCCCATCCATTAAATGGGCCGTTAACACGCCGAAATCTCATCGGGCGATATTGAGCCCAAATATATAGCGGCACGTTAGCGGGCTCGAGCGGCGATGGGCTGCAATGGTGTCAAATCTTTAACGGGTCGTTGACGGGCCGAATTGGCACATCTCGTATGGGCCGTGGGCATAAATGGACCTGACACAAGTAGGCCTTATATGGGCTGGCCTGCTAATTTCTACTGGGCCGGCCTTTTTCACCGGAGTGGGCCACTGTTGGGCCGTGCCACGTGTCGACCTATCATAGGCGCCTCCTGTCTAATGAGTGGATGACATCTATCCCAACGGTGAGGCAACACGTGTTTCCTGCGGCCAATGATGATTTTACACGTGGAAAATCCCCATTGGTCCGGGCTGTTAACGGGTTATCGGATTCAAAACCGGACCCGATAGCTTAACGGCGTTCCGTTACGGTGGATGCCACGTGTCGGTCACCCTTCACGAAAGCACTTCTGTGACGCGCGATTTATTGTCATGGAAGTAGACACTTCCGTGATGATAATTTTGGTAATGTCATGGAACACTTCTACGACAGCACAAGTATGACTATCTTGATTTTGTCATAAAATTGTCATGGATGTACATGCATGACAAAAAACGCGACCTAAACATGTATCATCACGGAAGTGTATTTTTTTTGTAGTGAGCCCCCACGCGCGGGACGCGTGAGGAGGAGAAACGGGCAACTGCCACTCCTCCTGAGGCAAGGCCTGAGAGAACGAACGATGCAAGGAGAAGAAAAAATTCCCAACCCTCAAAAAGAGCGCTGAAACTCCAAATTCTACTCAAGAAGTTGCAAATTAGATACAGAAAGCAAGCAAAAGAACAGCTGCGCCCGGCACCTATGTTAGTCTTCTCACCAACGCAGAGCTAAGTGCTGCAACTAGGACGTGGGTGGGAGCCCCCGTGAGGCCCAAGGGCGACGCTCAGGAGACTCCGGGCGTGTACAGCTGATGGTGTCCTGAACTAGGGGGTACTCATCACGTCGTCTCCCGACCTGTGGGTTGGGCCAAGGACCCCCACGACGGTTCACTAATGGGCCACTTTAGGTAGCCCATGCCACATACAAGGAAGACTCCACAAGACTTGGCGCTCAAGCCAAGGACTCTCCTAAAACCCTAGGCCTCCGGTGTGTTATATAAACCGAGGCCAGGCTAGTCAATAGATGATCTAATATTAATTAGAACAATCTCATGGTAGATACATGTACTCTGTACTACACCCATATGAATTTAGATATATTAAAACTGAGCACCCTCCCAGCCCTCTCAGGCCATTAGCATTTCTAGCCGTTAGATCATTGGTTTGGTGCATTTTTGGCCGTCTGATTGCTGCTAATCCCACCTGAATCTCGTACGTAGGCGCTAACTCGCGTGCCAGGCCGCACTGGGCTTTTCGGGCCGTTGCTCAGTGAGACACCACTTTTCTCGCTTCGTGGGATGGCTGTCCTAAGTGGACGCTACTCCAGAAGAATTTTCTGAGCCACGTGGTTGATTGGGCCTTGAAGCCCATCTCAGCTTCACGAAGGAAGAATCGATCAGGCTCTGGTCAACGACGTCTCTCCATAACCTCCCCTCGCTCCCCACTCTCGGCCTCCCTAACCCTAGTCACACACTCTTCCTTTCCCACTCTCGGCTTAACCTAGCCGCACCAGTGAAGGCAGATCGATTCTTCCCAGCGGTGTGGATCAGTGCCATGGCGACCTAGCGCGCTCCCTTCCCGACCTTGACCTCGAAGAACAGCTTTCCCTAGATCGCTTTCCCGTTCGTGTATGATTTCCTTCTTCCATCAAACAATCACTCCTGATGTCATCTCAATCTCAATTTTGCAGAGGTGTTGCTATATTGGATGTGGTGAATTTATTTGGGCAGATCTTGGAGATAGGGAGTGGGAGGTTGTGGCTCTGACGGACAGCAAACACAACCAACAGAGGTCGCTCGTGTATTTTTTAAGTTATTTTCCCAATACGGATCGGTTAATGAAGTCGAAGAGAACCTTCAAGATTGATTATCCTTTGAAAAGTTGTACCTTACTTGAATATTAATTCTTAATTTTTCATGTGCAAGGCATGGTGCTCTCCGCTGGTTCTACTGCCTGGTTGAACAAGCCCTTGATCCATGTTACAAGACAAGTAGAATTGTTTTTTTACAAGATAGGTAGAACCATTTTATTTTTGCCTCCTTCTCAGTTTATTTTTGAATAAGCACATCAGTTCAGAATTCGTGTTGTAAAAATGTCTCCTGGACTACATTGTTCTGTTATAAAGGTAACCTTTATTAGTACCTGACCACTTGCTTGCATACGATTGAAACTACTATCATTAGCAAATATCAATAGGTATTATTGTGATGCAGTATGGAAACAATTCGAATGAACAGATGAGGTTAATTATATTTCGAACGTGTTACTTATGGATCAAAAATACGGATACACTAAATTCTAAACCAGCAAGTACATGTTGCACAAATTCTAATCTATTATACTTTAGCATTGCCGCCAATACCGTGAGTGTCAGTATGACATATTTTATGCTTCACTTTAGGTATCTCTCTGGTACGTAAAATTGGATTTCCCTTCTCTCTTAAAAAAATGGATTTCCCTAAAAGAAGCAAAATCACATGATTATGCGGGTACTATTTTACTTATTTTAATATTCGGCCTACGTTGAGGCAAGTATCTAATTTTACTCGACCAATATGGGCACTTACACATGCACACACATATACTGAGACTCAATCACATAAGAATAGGTCTACATTTTTATTTGCCTAGATTCGAAGATGTAGCGAAGACAGTTAAGTAATACCCATGGACAATTTTCAATTATGATGATATTAGGTAAGTATCAAAGGTGAGGTGTATTTCGTACTAGGTTTCTGCCCATATTCAATAAGAGAAAATTTTGTTTGAGTTTTAGAACCGTTATTGTGTAATGTTACAGATGATCTATTTTATTTCTACCAAGTAGATACATCTGCAGTAAATATTCCTATACCATATGACGCTTCAGTTCATCGCCGTTTAGTTAGTTCATTCTTTTTGTATCTATTACTCTGTGGAAGAATAAAACGGGCCTAATGGATTTCCCCTTTTTTATTTACCTCTTTACAGGCTAGCTGCTAATGGATTTTCTGTGTTCCAAAGGCAATTGGTTGGATTCAATTCAATTCCTATAAATTGCAGGAGAGATGCAAATCAATCAGATTGTGCACTGCACGGTTTGCTTCTTATGCTCGGTGCAGATGTGATGTAGTTAGAGATTAGTTATTATGTGCATCCGTGTTTGTACATTTTTAAACGGTATTTCATTAGACATGAGAACAAATGTAAACTTCCAAGGTTCTTCTATCAGCATTGCGACAGTGAGCAGATTTTCAGCTTTCTTTCTCAAAATTCTCATCGCAATGTTTATCAGAATGTCATATATTCCTATTTGGGGATATTTTTTAAAGAGCAATACTCCTGTTTGTAAAATTGTACTATTAGTATGATGCTACAGCTTCTATATTTCACCAAACAGGAATTGTGCATTTTAACTGGAAATTTTAATAGGTTGTATTCTTTCTCATTGACATTTGATTTCATTTTGTCACAAAACTAGAAGTTTGTCTTTGCTGCCACAGCTAAACTCGATATGTCCAGGTGTGGCAATTATATCGCATGATTAAAACATTGTTTTCATACAATTGTCTCAATCACTATCATTATGATGCTAAAATGGACGGGCGCAACAACGCACGCCTTTCATGATCTAGTACAATCAAAAGTAGGATGTAGGGTATTATTTCTTCGAGAGAGCCCGAATCTGGGTAAAACCCTGTGTCCATGTTACCATCACTCCAAGACGCCTAGCTTAGAACCCCTACTACGAGATATGTCAGATTTGACACCGACATTGGTGTTTTCATTGAGAGTCTGCTAGGTGATCGTGATGGTTCGAGGAAAGTTGAAATCAATGATCAGATGATATTTTTTCAATCAAAGCTGATCCATACAAGTTTTTGTGGGAATTTTTTATTTTCGGTTTGCAAACTTGGTTCACAGATTTAGGTGAGATCAAGGTCCAAAGAATTTGCTATGGCGGCGTGCTCGTATGCAGCATATGGCGTTTTACTACGGTCCAGAGATCAGTAGACGGCGGCAGCCGATCGTAATGATGAGCACATCTGAGATTGTTTGGGCGCTGGCTGCGGGCATCGTACTCGGCGCCGGTCCAAAGGAGTGCAGGCCAAGGACAGACAATACCATTGAGTCAAGGACTCTCCCGATCGGGCAGCGGCCATCCTGGGGAATTTCTTCCCTATTTCTTTTTTCCTTCCATATGCTTTTTTCCTTTCTTTAATTCTATGCATTGGTGGGTGCTATCGTCCACCGGTAGTAATTTTTGCTGCTTCTATATGCCGAAGTACTAACCTGGTCAATGATCAGTTTTGCAGCACGGTCTTCAAGATTTAGTTGATCAAAACCAGTAGTACTAACTATTCCACGTTGTTGATGAATACCAGAAGTCGTACTACTACTTTACTACTCCCTCCGTCCCGGTGTATAAGTCATTCGCGTAGTTCTAGGTCGACAATTTAACTATCTAAATATATATTATATGTGACAAAAAATATATATTTAGAAACTACATCCGTGTAGAAATCTAGTGATATACTTTTCATGACATATAGCACATATTTAATTCCTCAAATCGATGACCTAGAACTACGCGAATGACTTATACACCGAGACGGAGGTAGTAGTACTTTCTTGTGAAGACCAAGCTACGCACACGCCAAAAATAAAAATAGGTGATATTGTTCCTATTGCTCAATCTGTACCGTGCAAATTGCTTGTGCCAATATATTCCCTGTTGTCTGTACTGTCTTTTGTATATGCATGTCGCAGTACGGCCAACGTGGTGGTCCAACCTATTTTCTGTTCATGGTCTGATGAATACCGCGTTTGGAATATGTACTGCTATGCGAGTTGGGACTTCATCATGCCTTCATTGTCCCGCGCCAATGGTCCGCGTTGAATCGACCTCGACTGCGCCACGCTACCACCTTGGCGAACCAATGTCGTCGTCTCGCCCGTGCCGACGCGTCGTCACTTCGGCGCGCGTCCTTGCGCCAGCCTCTCCGCACTGCTACTTCGGCATGCCAACCTTGGCGCTCAGGCCATATTTTTTTAATTATTTATTTTTGCATAAACAAATTATATAAATGATTGTTTATTTTATTTTCCTCCTGCACTACTTTATGTATGTAGGAAAATTAATAGCGATCGTGCTAGGACCACCATCCGGCGTCTATTGGCTTGCATCATCGCCTCGGTGGTCCAATTTCCATGGCAACTTGTTCGTCACATCACTCGCCGCGAGGGCATGGGCATCGCCCGATCGAATTTCCCGGAGAACTCCAACTCGTCAGATCACACAGCCCATATTTTACTTTGCGTAAATTAACTTTACAAAGGATTTTTTTTATTATTATCATTATTTGGCTTGCACTATTTTATATGTGCAAGTAATCTACTTTGATTGTGTCACACGGTCACCTCGGCATGCCGATGTCGTCATCCTGCCTACGCCGACCAAATTGCAGTACGGCCTATGTTCGCGTCCGCTGCTTGGCAATACATCGGATCCGGATACATCGGATCCGGACTCAATCTGACCAACTGGCGATCCAGCCGAAGAGATAGTGTGGAAGCAGTACCCTAACAGGGACTTGGCTCCATGGCAGCGCACAAACAGGGAGATTTATGTTTTAATCCTTTTCGACAAGTGCATAGACCTAGAGTATTTCTAACCTAATTAAATACTTGTTGTACAAGCACGGTCCTTGTGATCTAATCTATAAACACTACTTCACGTATTGATGAATGCTAGCAGTCCAGCTAGCACTACTTCAGGCAACGATCAAAGTTCGACTGACGTTTCTTTATTTGCTTCGGTCCTCCACGATCATCGCCATTCAGGTTTTATTTTTCTCAGCTATTTGTTCAGCACATAAATTATTATACAGAGAATATTTTCTGTTTTTTTGTGTTGCATTATTATTGCAGAGAATTTTTTTGACCCTCGTACATGGCGTCGATCTGGCCAGTCTCTTGTTGTCACCTCGGCATGTCTTTGATCGTGACCAGCCTGGGGGCTAAAACCTTGTCCCGCATCAAGCTCGGACCACGTCATCAATGTTGAACACATTAACCAGCTAAGTCGCTTTCATGCTCAAAGTTTTAAATTTTTAATTTGTGTTCGGTTCGACCATGCTCACATACGTTGTTTGTTAAAAGAAACTCCCTCTACCCATGTTAACTGGGGGCTCTTAAAGTTATATGAGCCATTTTATTAATAAGTGTTTTCTTCTTGGTCGTTGCAAAGTCTTTTTTTACCGCTCCTTTTTTGACTCGAGTGTATGGTCAATAGCTGGATAGCCTGGCTTCTCTCTAAAGCCGCTCGAGTTTAGTTCGCTAAACTGGCCTCGGGGAAGCACTCCGCCTTCGGGATAAGGAGATTGAAGCCAATGCTGACCTACTTGCAGTCTAGAGATCGGATGTGTCATGTTAAAGCACGATAGAAGCACAAAAAAATTTAAGACTAATTTTCGGATTGGCACCAAAAACTTGATTTAGTTCGGGCGTAAAGTTTTTACTGAAGTTTTTTGGTTTTCCAAGCCTATGGCACTTTTAACTTATTTGTGTGTTTCCAGCATAAGTCTCACAATGCAACGCCAGACACCCTTAAAGCTTCAGCAATATCAAAGAGGGGTTGCGGCTAGAGCCGAACCCACCAAAAGCCAAGGTACTCCATGGACTCCTCGGAAAAACATTCTTGGATACTGCTTTATATGCATCGGTTTTAAAATGTGTCTTTGGTCAATAGTTGGGTTGCCCGGCTCCTATGCTTGCCTCCTACGTTTCGCTTCGTTCGGCTAGGTGTGCAAAGGAAGAACCACTGCAATTGTGCTTCCAGCTCAGATGGTTTAAGCGCCTCAGTGGAGAAAGCCGAAAACTGACTATCACAATAAGCGCAAACTGGTCGGCGATCCGATGACTGTGTTAAACTATAAGATCGATAGAGGTCACCCCATGTTAGATGACGGGCCATTCATAACATTGGCCGAAGTGTTTACGGCTTGACCTCGGCTGTCGCCGAACACTAACCGGGGGCTAGTAACTGGCCTCCCAACTTTAAGCTCCTATGACTAAGTGAAAGTTATAAAGTCCGCATATCTGATTGCCTCATTTCCGCTAACACAACCGCCTTCGAGCACCGAGATGTCGCCTAAGGGTTGTTTTGTTATTGCGGAAACACCCTACGTAGCATCTACATAGGGGTGGAAGCCGACGATGGGCCACTTTCAACTGATAAATGGTCGTAACGGAGTCAAAATAAACATATCATAAGCATTTGCTTTTAGTATACAAGCGCTGCCTTCCATAATAATCGTTATAAAGCCATAAATATGCATCAATTTGACTTAAGATTTTGGCCAAGCTGGGTTGCCTGGCTCCTGTGCTTACCGCTACGTTCCTGATTGTTCGGCTAGGCGGTAAAGGGAGCACCTCTGTGATTGTTACTACCGGGTCATCTGAGTTAGTACCTCAGGCTGGGTGAAGCCGAAAGCTAGCGATCTTAAAGGATATAATTGGTCGGCAACGACGGAAGTGAAAATTTGGGTTCGCTAAAGACCACATAATTGGTGAACTTTCCCCAAACTAAATCCTTAATATTTTTCTCCCGCATTGATCGGATGTGAGGTTTCATGATCATGGTCGGCATGACAACCCAAAGAAAGGAACCGATAGCGGGACTATTTTCTTTGGAAAATGTTTCTTACATTAAATAGTAATATAACATTCTCTCCGCATACCTTTGTTTATAAACCGTATGGCCAGATTGCCTTGTTTGTTGTAAATCTTTGCCCTCATAAAGGCTTTATAAAGTAGGACAAACACTCCTCGGCTATTGGCCCAGGAGGTTGAAGCCGATGGTCGGTCAACAAACTTTTGCACAAATGCGGATCCGAGCATTGAAGATGTAGAGTACTTGGATACATAGAATCATTACACATAATTTGTGATTTTACTCCAGATATCGATCATTAATTCAGCCACCCGTGCCCACATTAAGGCTCGGGGGCTACTGGGCTTCGCGCTCATTATTTACAAATATTAAAGGGGCACATCGATCCCCTGATCTGGTGTTGCCACCCGACCAGTGTCTCGGGGGCTACTGCATTACCTATTCAATGTAGAAAATTCAAAGTGCTCAATGTTCGGCTTGCCCGAACTATGGGCAAAAGCGTCTTCGGACAACAATAGGTACCAACTGGGACTTATCCGTCATCAAGCTAATATATTACAGTGACTTCTCAAAACCCTCTCTCAAGGGCCCGTCCACCGACCACTATCTCCTCTAAGGTGCATCTCAGATTTTAGGGCGACACGCACCTTGAGGGCTACTAGCTATATATCTCGTCAGCAAATAAAATAAAATCCGCAAACAATCAGCCCAAGACCAAGGTGGTACACCACCTCGGATGTTGTCCGGCATAAAGCTCGGATACAAATGGTTGGCTCCATAGAGAGCATTTCTGGCATTAAGCTCGACAGAACTCCTTTAAATTTTTTGAACCAAGGTGATGTATGACACCTCTGTCGGATATCGAGTTCCGGCAAAACCCTTAAGGTTCAAACTCTGGGGTGTGCACGAAGATCTTCTCCCTACCGAAACACGCCCAGAACCTCGCCACGATTCTAAGCTAGCACGATGAACAGCATAAGAGACACAAGGTTTATACTGGTTCGGGCCACCGTTGTGGTGTAATACCCTAATCCAGTGTGTGGTGGGGTGGATTGCCTCTTGGGCTGATGATGAACAGTACAGAGGAAGAACAGCCTCGCGAGGATAGGTGTTCTTGTGGTGGTGTGGTTGGAGAGGAGTCGATCCGTCTTTGTTGGCTCTAGATGAGATCTCTCTCCCTTTCTACTGTGGTAGCTAGCCTTATTTATAGAGGCCCTGGTCCTCTTCCCAAATATTGAGCGGGAAGGGAGCCAACAACGGCCATTTTGAAAGGGGACAGCTAGTACAAGCTATCCTGACTAAAGGTGGTCTTATTTGCCAAAGCGTGGCGATAGCGCCGTCTTGGGCTCCACGGTGACCTCCGTCCTGCCGCTCTGCTGGTCTTGGTCTCGTTGCAGCAATATGGAAACCTTTGCCTGATGCCTCAGTACTCCGCGCCTGCGCTTTCCCTCTTTGCGCCAAAGAGGAAACAAGGACACTGCGCAGGCTGGTGCCCGCCTGGTCTTGATCGTCATGGTCTGCGTCATGAGCACCTTGCGAGGTACCCCTTGCCTTGATCTCTCTGCCTCCTCGCGAGCCTTCCTGGTGAGGCCGCCCCTGAGGAGGCCTTGTGTCGTCCGCCCCATGAGGCTTGGCCCCTCGCGAGGGTCTTGAACTTGGGTTGATGAAGACGGGCGTCTTGCGCCCTTCTTGAGCCGCAGCTGCGGGCCGCGAGCGAGCAAGTCTGAGACCCCATTCGACGCCGACAGTAGCCCCCGGGACCAAGGCGCGCTCGGACTTGGCTTAGCAGCAAAGCCAAAGGGCAAGTGCGGAGCACCGCGGGCCCCAACAGCCTGCGGCCTTGGTCAACGCATGGCGACTGATTGGACGTGGGCGTCTCCACTTCCCCATGCTCCCTCAATATCCGCCTAGCTAGGCGGCCACGAAGCTTTACACAGTTATTTCCTCTTCGCTGCCCGCGTGCTTCCTGTTCCCCTTTCTTCCCCAAGGCTCTGTCTCTGCTTCCAATCTGACTTGAGCCCTGCCCCTTCCATCGCCATGGTGCCAACTAGCAAGGAGAAGGGGAAGAAGCCTTTGTCTTCACCCAGCTCGCCTCCGGCAATCGAGCCCGCCGTCGGCCGGTTGTTAGTGCTCAATCTGGAGGCCTTGGGCAAGGTCTGCCCCATGCTCGCCTCCAGCTTCAACGAGTGCGGAAAGACGATGGCCTGGCCTGCGTCCCATGCCTTCGTCGACAGGACCGTCATGGAGGTTCAATTCTTCGCTGATGCCCTGTGGGATGGCCTGGTTTCCCTTTCTCTGCCTTCTTCAATGCGGTGCTTTCCCACTATCAGATCCATATGATGCATCTTGATCCTCAATTCGTAACCCTTCTTGCTGTATTCGCCTTTGTTTGCGAAGCCATGGTGGGCATTGCTCCTTCCATTGCCCTCTTGCGCCACTTCTTCTCCTTGCACCTAACCGACCACTTGTAGTGTTCAGGGTGATTAAGCTTTCAGGCCGTGGCAAAGACGGCCGCCTCGGGGATTGATTTTGGCCTCCCGCCTTCCACGAGTGGGTTCCGGACACGGTGGGTGTATGTGGATGTCGGAGTGCCCAGCCTCCTGCTCTTGCCTCCGACATTGCCTGCTGTCCCCAATCCGGGCTGAGGCCACGAGAGGCTCGTGAGCCCCCGGCTCTACTTCATTTGGCGCCGACTAGGGAGGTTGAGAGAGCTCGGTGCGACTGCACCCCGGGTGGTGAAGGAGTTCCTCCAGTGCCGCATTGCTCCTCTTCAATGCCACTCCCGGCAGATGTGGGCCTTGACGGGCGACCTGGACCGCATGAGGCTTCAGGAGACGGGACTGGCGCCCGAAACGCTAAAGAAGGTGCTTGAGGTTTTGGCAGGCGACCCTTCGTCGGGCGACATTCGGCACGGGGGCAGCCTCATGTATCTCTGCTCGGGCTGGGATGAGTTTATGAGGCAGATGCCTCTCTTCGATGAATGGGGGTTGCGCACGGCTGACCTTGCGGGGTCTCGCGAGAATCCTGTCGTCGTGGCTCCATTCCCCGTCGCCAACACCGATCTTGCCCCAAGAGCGGGTGCAGGGAGGCAAGCATCGCTTGAGACTGGAGGCTCTGGTATCGTGGTGCTGACGCCGCACAGGGCTTCCGAAGTGTCATCCTCCGGAGATTGTGAAGCCCGCCCTGAGGCGGTCGTCGATGGGGGGACGCAACCCGCGGCTCCTGAGGCCGGGGCCCTCGAGGCCTCGGCAGGCCATCAGGAGGTGGTGCCTGATCGCTCCTCCCAGCTTGGCGCCCTTAAGGTTGGCTGCCTGAGTGCTTCTTCTTCCGTGTCATGCGCTGGTCCTCGCGTTGAGTGCCTGGGTCGGTTCCGTGTGGACTTCGCTGCCCTCCACAATAGGAAGGAGTCTTCGAGTCGCAGTGGACGTCCCTTCCGACTGTTGAAGCACAGGAAGTACTTCGCCATAGACGAGTAAGTACCTCATTCTTGCAATTCCTCAGTCACTACTCCCTTTCTTGACTGTGGCCTTTCAGGATCCCTCCTGCCAAGCCTGCAGAGTCTCCCAATAAGCAACTTTCTCCGGCCTTGCCTTCATCGCTGACCTTGAGCGTCCCGAGCTTGCGTGCTGCCCTTGACGCGGGTTCAACCGGAAAAGTAAGCCGGCCCGCAGGGTGCCTTGAGCATGTGCCCTTGCCATCTTTCCTTCACGACCTCGCCTGGGGCGTGACCAGCCTTCCCAGGGCTCCGCCTTTAATCGTGGACGACGAATGGTTGAAGTCCTTGGCTCTTCTTCGAGGGATGGACCTGCGCCGGTCCGGGTCCCTTGCGGAGCCCGTCCGGCCATTGTGGGGGCGCCAGCCCCCAGCCCCTTGCCGAGAGGGGGCGAACCGCTTCAAGGCCCGCCGCCAGCACCGGCGGTGGAGGGACATCGACGACGTGCTTAGGCAAGCGCGGGAGTGCAGCGTCGTTCGCCAAGAGTTCCTACGGAAGGCGATGGACGCGATGGGCCAGCTTGGTGGAGAGCTCGCGGTCATGGACGCGTGTCTTGAAGCCGAAGGCCTGCGGCCGATTGAGGAGAGGCGCAAGCTGAAGGTGGCAGTCAAAATCGCGCGTCATCAGCGCGAGCTTGACAATGTGAAGGCCGAAGCATCCCTTGCGGCCTTGCAAAAGGCCTGCTCCCCAGCTATATAGGAGGCTCGGGAAGTAGACCACCAACGTGAGATCACGGAGAAGCGCGCGTGGGAGCTCCAAGCCTGGAGCGCTTCCCTAGAGCAGCAGGTGGAGCTGCGTCAGGTCGCCCTTGCATCACTGAAGGGGACTCCTGTCTAGGAGGAGGAGCTCCGGAGGCGCGAGGAGGTGCTAATGCTGGAGGCTGCTGAGCGCAATCTTGACCTTGAGCGGTTGGAGACGAGGGAGCGCCAGGTTACCCAGGCGGAGGACGAGGTTGGCACGCGCGAGGCTCGAATCCAGGAGGAGGTCGACCGCCGTGTGGTGGAAGCTCGCGCAGATCTTGAGCGTAGCTTTAACCAGAGGCTGAAGCTGATTGAAGCCGAGGCTGCAGGCAGGACTGCCGCCCTTAGGTCCAAGCTGACTGAAACGGGGCAATGTGAAGAGGCCGCCACAGCTGCCCCGGTCTCGGTGCAGACTAAGTTGACCTCCGCCCGTGCCGGGCTGCTTCTTCTTCAACAGCGGGTCGACGACGCCGAGTCCGTTGCGTGGCAAAACAAAGAAGAAATTCTTCAACGGCAGATGCTGGAGCACATGCACGGCCCCATGCTCCAAGAGCTCAGGAACAGGGCCAATACAACCCTAGGCAATATCTGCGATGTGGACGCTCCGCATCCTCGCGTGACCAACTATGCTGTCCATCTCCAATTCTTCACTGATGTGGTGACGCATCTAGAGAATCACTCCGAGAGAGCTCGCCAGCTTGTCGAGGACAGGAGTCGCAGCCTGCTCGGGCATGCATTTTCCCGCATCTTCAGCCACCTTCAAAATGCAGATCCCGCCGACTTGATGCCGTCGCCATACGGTGCCGAGGCCATCCGGGGCGACCTGGCGCGGTGGGTGGAGGACAACGTGGATGCGCTTGTTAGGGCCTTTGCTTCTGACAACGATGGGGTGATAGTCGCTGCGGATGAAGGTGATGTGGTGAATGGCGGTGAAGATGACGCCAATGATGGCGATGGTGGTGCTAGTGACAGCGACAGCGGCACCAATGATGCCTCTGGAGGCGACCAAGACGATGCCGTGAGCGATATGTCTGACTGATCTTGTGTCCCCCTGCTGTTTATCCTGCACACAAAAAGCTCTGGCGCGGCCCTGAAGGTTGTAAGAGAATTTTGGGAGGGGAAGACCCTCATGTAAAAAAGATTGTCGTCCACATGTTTTAGGAGCGACGCTGAATGTGCGCCTGCATGATGTTACGGGCCCTGCAATGAGTTAGCTGTTGTGGTTTACCTTTAGCCCGGGCAAGCCTTGAGTAGGCTTGCGAGGCCATGATCCTCCGAGGGCCCTCTGGGGGGACCTGCTGACCATGTGGTAAGAGCCTCGCGAGGCGAGTCTGGCATGAGGACAGCATCTTGGCGTCTTG